>MU225192.1:1879295-1899334 GCA_018584345.1 Thuja plicata | reverse complement strand
TATATATAAATTATTTAAGTTATCTTTAGTTAATTTATTAAGAGTTAGAGTTTAGTTTATTTTGTAATTTGTTTAATTTAAAATAATTAAAGTGAGTGTTACTAAAAGGGTATTAGTAATGTTAGTTTATTTTTTTTATACATGGTTATTATTTAGTTTTTTTTCAATATTATTTAATAATTGTTATTTCTGTTACTAAGTCCTTAATTAATTAGTAATTATTAATTAAGATTGATGAATAGTAATTATAACATTATTATGAAAACTAAAGTTGGGCGATTAATGGAGTTAATAGAATTTAATTGATTTAATATCGTCGAAACTGGAGAATAATGCGGGTTAGGAGATAGGGATTCTTTTTAACGCTTTTGAATTAGAAATCATGATATATCTGAAATGAGTAGCTTGTTTTAGGGAATGAGGTTTTTTTTATCTTTTTAACTTGTCTATTTATGGAATCTGGAATTATTCATAGTGACCTATATTTGGATACTCATGTTGAAAGCTCTGATTTTTTTATGTGGTTGATTCCAATGGACGTTTACTTGTAATTATAGTTAATTTTTAGTAATTATTTATTGGATTAATTTATATGGTGTGAGTGTTATAAATTAATCTATAAAGGCTTATGTACATTTTCTTTTGAAAATTGAATTATATTGTGTTAGTAATTTATCAAATAAACTAATTTGAATAGTGTTATTTATAAATGAGTTTATCATTGATTATTGTTGTCTTTCTGAAGTCGTCTTTATCATGTCAGGATGTGTTTTTCTGAATGAATGTTAAAAGGATTATGTGCTTCTCTTCTATATGAACTGTTGTGTGTCGATTGTATGTTGGGGATTAGTTGGCTATCAGGAGGTAAATCCAGAGGTTTTTGGGGTTTCAGTTATGTGATGTTTTGTATGCTTCAGTGCATGATCATGATGTTATCAATTTTGGATCTCAATCTTTTTAACCCAACCTGAGTTGTCTCAACTAGTCCTATGTGTGATCATGTGATGTTATCTGTATGTGGTATTGATTAAATGGGAACCAATCATTCTTGTGTGGGCAAGAACCATATGTTAGAGTTTTGATCTTGTTTTGATATTCTTTATGATTCTCTAGGGGTGTATCCCTATATGAGAAGGAATCAGAGATGAGTTTTGTGCTTTACCTTTGTGATGTTCTTTTGTGAACCTAGGGTAGGTTACCTAGTTGTATAGTAGGAGGTGGCTTGCAATAAGTACCGGAGCCCACAAGTGGCTACTAGGATTTGCTTATTGTAAGTAATGGTAACAAGTGATAACATAATTAATCTAATTAGGCTAACCAAGTATTAAACTAATAAGATTAATGCTTCACCCATGCTTGAGCGCTAGTATAGGATAAGATGGAGGATGAGTAGATGCTTGCCCCCTTTTGAGGTGCGGGTTCGGGCATCATTAGTGATCTTGTCTGTATGAAAGGTCATTGATGTCGTGTATGGTCACTTGGGTGCCAGAATCCATTAAGGGTTTGCTAGGGTTGAACTCAAGGATGTGATGTACATGATGACACCTTCCTATATATAGCTTAGGTTATCCTACGTGTGTTAGTACCTCTGGTGTTGTTTAGTGATCCTTGTTTTGGATTAGAGTGCTTCTAGGATCTTCCTATGCATAGTGTATGAGGTCATGTTTACCTTATTTGTATTCTTGTTGTATACCCCGTGTGTGTGGGCCTGTTATTATCTCCTCAGCACGGTGGGAGTGGAACTTTGGTTCTACGCGGTTGGGTGGTAGTGATTCTTATTACCATTGAGATTCTGACGTATTCTTCTTCATGCTTGGTTGTTCCTTATTGCAGTTTCATCTTCCTAGTCTTTTGGAGACTTGATCAGTTACTTGAGATGTGTATTGTACCATATGTATTTATTGGTTATCATCCTTGGAGGATGCATTGTATTGTCTACTATGTATTATTACATACCCTGCGACTTGTGCAGTGGATGTTGATTAGGTGGTATACCTTATGGTATCAGAGGTACATGTAATCTTTATTATTGAGATGAATGTTATTGGGTTCAGATTATGTAACCTTTATGTCAATTCTATATTATTGTAATTGTAGATTAGTTTGTTTAAGTAATTCTACATCAAGGAACCCTCAAGGTATGTTAATCATGTATGTCATGTACTTTATTGTGTTGCTTCCGCATTGTTATCATTATTGTTTGTAAACATTTTTTAAAAAAAAATTCCATGAACTTAGTGTCATGTTTACGTTAAGTTCTCCTGGGTTCCCTGGCGGGGCATTACAAAGTGGCCTAGTTTCTCATCCAAGAATGAAAAATTTAGGGAGAGATATTATACTACCTAAGGATGCATAGAAGAGGTTCATTTTAGTCATTAATTCCTCAAAATTATTCTCATTCAACTGAAGTGAGATCATAGTATCATAAAATATGAAAATTAGAGAGTTCCTCATTATTAGGAAGATTCACTCCTTTGACTTTCAAAGATAATTGGTCATACCTCAATAAATAGAACATGGCATCAAAATCAAGAAAAAAATTGTAGGTGAAAGGGGGAACCTTTCCTAATAAACCTAGTTAAGGTAAAGGTTTCAGACCTAACACCATTCACTTCTAACACCATTCACTTCCACCATAGCATGTGCATCCATAATAATAATTTTGACCATGTGACATAATTGCATTGGAAATCCCAGACCTTCTAACATCATAAATATGAAATTCCATTCCAACTAGTCATATGCCTTCTCAAAATTTATGAGCAACATGGAGATGTTCTTCTTAGAATCCTTTACCTAGTTCAATGCTTCCCAATATGTAAATAAGTTCTCTAGAATGTGACTTCCCTTCAAAAAACCTATTTGACTAGAGTTAACTACCTTTGGTAATATAGTTTACAACCTTTTGGCCAAAACCTTAGCCAAAATATTATAATAAGTATTAAGGAGGGTGATAGGTCTCCAATTTTTAAGTAGATGCTTTTCACCCTCCTTAGGGATGAGCTTAATCAAACCATTGTTTATCTTATCACCCAAAAAGTCCACCTCAAGAGCTTCTTTATACACCTCCAGTAGGTCTTCACCAATCCAATTTAAATTTTGTTTGTAGAATTCCACAAAGAGTCCATCTGGTCCTGGAGCTTTGTCATTTCTTAGGGCCAAAATGACTTTGTTTACTTCTTCTAAGGTTATGTCTTTAATCAAATTGGTTATGTCAACCCTCGATAGATTGTTGGGAATAATGCATTTAATTTTATCTCTAGCATGAGATTTCTCAAAATCATTATCTTTTGACGTAAAGAGACTACCATAGAAGTTTCTAAAAGAATTTAGTATTTCAATTTGATATTTAATATTTCTATCATTATCCCAAATATTATTAATATTCTCTTTAGCTTCTTTAGACTTGAGGATATCGTGGAAGAAGTATTTAGATCCTTTGTCCCCATGGTCAATCTAGTTAAGCCTAGCTCTTGTTTTCATCCCCATGATTTTTAAATTTTGAATCCTTCTATATGCATTTATGGCTTGAGTTAGAAAAACATTAGCTTCATTGTTGGTTGGGTCTACTTGCAAAGAATCCTCAGCTGAAACTAAAGCATTGTATAGGTATGTTTCAATTATTCTCATGTCTTTGTCTTTTTTCCTACCCACTTTCTAAAATAATCCCTTCCAAGCTAAGAAATTGTGGTTCCATCTATCCCTACCACTGTGAAGGGTAGGATTATTTTTATTGATTAATCTAATAATCCTACTACCTGCATCACATATTTCTCCAATAGGAGTCTAGTATTTAGAGAAAAACCATTTCCCTTCTCTCTCTTCTCCTTATATGGGGTACCAAGGATATAGGTGGGAATAATGAGATGATGATTTGAAAGAGTATAGGGTGTCACTTGAACACTTCCTCCCAAATAATCTTTCTTAAACTAAAACACATATTTATTAGCAAAAAATTAGTCAAGTATAGACTATATCCTCGTACTAGCTTGCTGGAAATTACACCAAATAAACCACAGTCCCTTATATTCACCCTTTTCCTATCCATATGATCAAATAACCCGAGTTTATCAATCGTTCTAAGCCAAAAAATCTCTCCTCCCCTTTGCATTTGAATTTATATCCTCCTAACTTATCAAAGGGATATTCAATCACATTAAAACCACCTCCAAGAATCCATGGCACATCCTCTAACTATATCATCCTTTTCCAAAATTATAGCCTCTCCCTATAGTCATTGATGGTATACACTAAGGCTAACTCTATTTTCCCTTCTTTCATCTCCAAGATTACCTAAACCAAAAGGTTATAAGAGGAGTATCCCCTCTTAGAATTTTTTTACTACTTTTATGGTTAACCAGAATGGCTACACTACCCTTTCCCCTATAGTGGTTAGTCTTGAAGGCTATGGCTTCTCTCCATACGCATTTGAAAATAACATCAATATTTAATTGCACAACTTTAAGTTCTTTCAACAGGAGGAAATCATAATTCACATGAAACCTCAAAAATATTTTCACCACATACTTCTTGTTAGAGGATTCCAACCCCCTAATGTTCTACGAAATGCACTTAAATTCCATAGATAAAACTTAATATTATGTTTCTATGGGGCACTGGAATGTTTGGGAACATTTGGGTAAATTACCCTTAGAATATTTAGATGATGTTGTAGAGGAGATAGATCCAAGACGACGACCCCTCTTCTTTTTAATTACAAAAACATGACGTGATCTTGTAGAGGAGGAATTGTCCCTCTTGAATCTTTTCCTTCTCTTGAGGCCTAATTTTGTTTTCCTCTTATTCTCATCTATATCATTTCTCCTAGCCTCTTTTACCTTTCTTAGCACATATGATACTATGGATAGCGAGTCATTATTTAACTTCATAATCAATCCTTGCTTCACCATGCCCTGGCCTACTAGGAGACGAGGTGTGATATCCTCATCCACATGAAGTGATCAAAGAAGATTGGTACCTTTGGAAGGGCATGAGAGATTCAATTCATGTAGATCATTCTTATGGGTATGTATGGGCATCTCACCACCAGTATTTAGGTCTGAGGTGGAGCTATGATTGACTGTGCCTTTATCCAAGATGGTAGTCTCAACCCTCATAGGGGGTGAATCCCAAGATGAAATTTTATCAATGACATTAGAATATTTTCCACCATTCATTTTGGAGTTCTCCATGTAAATGTGTGTTTCAATCCTTTTCTTGACCTCATATATTTTTGTAATATTTTCTAGCAATAATTGTTGAGCATTCTTGGTTTTGGACTTATCATTCAAATCACACACATGGGAAACTTTGGATGACTCAAGAGAATTATCATAGGAGGGAATGGGGGTAGGAGAATTAGAATGAAGGGTATCTCTGATAGAAATATGGATATTATCTAGTTCTAGAGCAAGAGAAGGGGGAAACCTAAAACCATGGTATTGGAGAAAAGAGTGGGGAATCAGAGTCAAGGGTAAGAGACAACAAAGGGTCAATCAGAGGAGGTTGATCAGGATCCTATGGGGGGATGGGGGTCAAAGGGAACTGGGCCTAAGAGGTCTTTTGATCAAATTTAGGGTTAGGTTTAGATTCATAGTACTTGACCTCATAATGTTTCTTTCTTAGAATAGGGTATTTTTTCCTAACATGCCCTTCACATCCACAATGAAAATAAGCGTTAAACCCTCTCAAGTATTCAACAGGGAATTCAATATGTTCATCCTAAAGATCAATATTAAGAATATTTGGGAGGTCAACTCTAGGCTTCACAATAAGAACTTGTGCGTACAAGTGGGGACAAATAGATGGGGACTCGTCCATTTGAAGCACATTTCCAATAGATTCTAGGGTATTAGGAATCCATCTCCATATAAGAGGGGGAAATATTTACCCTTACCCATCTAGGGCATGATAATTTCTCTACCTCCTTGTTATTAGCTTCTGGTCACCATCCTATGGCCTAAATTAGGTGCCACCAATGGACCAAAATTATTTCTTTAAGACCTCTTTTTAGCTACAAGGATCATTGAAAAAATAATAAACAACCCCTTTCTTATCATTCTACAAAATCAAAAATAAAACCCTAGTTTTTGAGCCCACCCCATTTGGAACTAGTTATTTAGGAATGTTTTTTCATTGATGTCAACATATTTCTTTATTTCTAATATTATTCCTAATATGTGCAGTGAGAAGATTGGTTTGGTATGGCTATTGTATTGAAGACCTCATGTTGTGAAGGTGAAAATGGTTTCAGGGATGTCTGTAGTTGACCTATGTCAATTTACAAAGGATCGCATATTGATTTGAGTGATCTATGAATGATTTATTAGAGATTGGTATATTGGTTGTTCAAGAACAGATAATGTTTCAGTTTTTTGATCGATGTGGATTAGTTATGCAATATTTTTAGTTGCTAACCCAGTGGTGAGTTTAGGAAATGGATGTGTTTCCTTATCTCAAGTGGTTCATGATTTGGTTGTTGGAAAGCTATTTTTATTAAGTAATAGAGGAAACTAATCCGTGCTCCTAATGAACACTGCAAAGATAATTGTGAATTCTAAGATAGAATTATTTTTTTTGTTGTCGTGGCATTTTATGTTGCTTGCTGATGTTTCTAGATGGTGTCATATTTGTGTTTCTAGATTGCATTGGGTTACATGATTAGATTTGGTGATTTTCTTGTGGTATGTTAGTGTTCTTATTATTCTTGGCTGACATTATGGTGTAGTGTGTTGCGATGGATCGAGGCATGATTTATGGATTTGGGTCATGCTCAAGGATGAATATTTCCTAGCTATGTCTTTGTCAACATGTCTTGGATCACATCAAATATTGTAATGAATTTGATTAAATATTTGTAATTAAGGTGTTAAGGTTGATGTCAACCTTGTTTATCTTTTTAAGGTTGATGAAATGTATATAAATATGTAATCATTGATAATTGAGAAGCAAAGAGGAGTATGTGTGCGAGTATGAACAAATTGTACGAAGAGATATGAGTGGAATCTGCAATTGAGGCAGAGATTTGATGTACTTCATTGGAACTTTATTGGCATGATAGAGATGCTATTAGTAAGTTCATAATTTGTGGATTATTGTCCACAGTAGATTTTAGTCCATTAAGGGTTGTAACATTCATTATAATCCTTAGGGTTGTAGCCCTCATTTGTATTTGAGCAGTGAGCTATAGATAGTGTGTCTTAATGCATGTTCATGCCCCTTGTAATAATCCTAATAGGGTATAGTACTTTTAACATAGTATACTATTGATATCAGAATGCTAATAGATGGCATTGATGATGATCTTACAGAGTATGGTTTTCATTTTTGGAAAACTATTACATAGGTAAGAAAGTTTTGTGTAAGTATATTAAATTACAACAACTGGTATACAATATATCCAATCAAAAGCAAGAATTTAAGTCAGAAAGGTAACTTGTGAACAAGAGAATAGGTGAAGGACAAATTGGTTAAGGAAGACAAGTTTCCGATTGGTACATTAGAAGGTACAAAGACAATAGGTATAATAAGATTTATGACTGTGCCACTTAGGTCACATCGGTAAAGAAATAAGTGAAAATGCCACCAACCAGTTAGTTTAGTGAATAGGTAAAAGTAAAGGTTATTGAACAATTTTGATTACAAGGCCAAATGAGTTATGATGGTGCACGATTCATTGAATCTGGACAATATGAAAAATGTAGTACATTGTTTAAAGAGTTGAATAAGTCAATTATTAGATATTTGTGCCTAGATCTATGTATAAATCCAATGCGTATTCTAACCAATAATATTGAAGGAATATTTCACATTGGAGATAACAACTTGAAGTTTTTTATGGATGACGCTATAAGGATTTAATATTGCGATGAGTTAGTTATGATTGAAAAATATATTTTGGAGGGAAATAGAAACCCTAATTAGGTTTCTAGATGAATGTGAAAGGCTACAAGATTAGCTGCTACTATTGTGAAAATGTGATTTTGTTAAGAAGAATAGTTGAAGTGTGGATGAAAGTAAGATCTTGGATAGCGATTGTATAGAAATTTTTAGAGATGATTTAGGATCATGCTCAAAATGGGAACAAATCATCAAAGGATCTGATTAGCATTCATGAGTGCATATCATAGGTCAAATTTTATTGTTGTATTCCTAATAGTTTCAACAAGTTAAATTGCTCTCGCCTGCCTCAATATCGACTTTGATATGACCCTACTATCTATAGGGCTCTCTGTTTAAACTCAAAATATAAATATTGTAGTATCTAGCATCTAGACTCTATATATATATATATATATATATATATATATATAGGTTATACAATAGTCTAATCCAATTTTGTTGTGTGGGAAGCCCGTGTAGCTAGGTAGTCTCTCATAATACTTTATTGTAAATCCCTTAACAGGGTAAACACTGTAATAGTGGGATTAAATCCTTTAACAAGGTAGTCTGTAATAGGAATTTAGATACTTCTAACAAGGTATTAGCCACTCCTAATAGGGTGAGTCACCTAGAAAATGACATATTGTAATCTCCTAATAGAGCACTCTTTTCTACTGCAATGAGAAGATTGTGGGCTTCATCCCCATCGTAGTTTTTCCCTCTAATCCAGGGTTTTCATGATAAAAAAACTGAGTGTTTTGTGTGTGGATGTCTTTTCATTTCATTCATTGAACTTTTACTTTACACTTACAGTTATATGCTTCAGAATTTGGAAGTTACTTTTTCTTCTATTAAAAGGTATATGTAGAACTCTAAAAGTTTTATTAGTCCTGATTCACCCCCCTCTTAGTACCTATTATTTTCAACATATACCATCTCATGGGTTTGATCTTCAACATGGTTTTTACCTTAACTGGGTAACTTCCACATTAAAATCTAGGTGTTATGTGTTGTGATCTTGCATTAATGATTATTGTTTAGATTTGAGATTAAGGTTAAAGATTTGGATAAATTTTTTAGTTTTGGGACTCAACTGATTCACCCTCGCTCAGTCATGTGTTCTTTTTTATTTCTAATAATTGGTGTCAGATTAAAGTCCTCTTTTGGAAGCTTGACTGCTTAAACAGATCTAGGACGACAACCTTTAAGAAGGAGAGTACAAGATTTGAAGGTACTAATTATTCTGTATGGAAGGATCAGATGATTACACACTTGAGATGCATTGGAGAAGATTACTGGGAAGTCACTAATAAATCTTACAATCCTCTTGTTGATCTTTCTACTGCCAGTCCTGATGAGAAGAAGCAATTTGAGTACAATGTGTGAGAAAAAGAAGCCTTGTTGAGCATTTTATCAAATGTAGAATATAAAAATGTCATGGAATTAGGGACCACACATTAGATATGGAAAAAATTAGAGAATTACATGAAGGAGATGCATGTGTGAAAAAAACCAAGCTACAAAGTTTGAAAGGAAAATATGAAGCATTGAAGATGAGAGAGGATGAAAACATTAATTCCTATGTGTAGAATGTGACTAAGCTTGTTTGTGGAATCAGATGTGCTAGTGGAGATTTGGAGGAAGATGAAATTGTTTCTAAGATACTGAGATCATGGCCTCTTTCTTACAATCACAAGGTTGATGCTATATTGAAGATAGCCTTCCTAAACTTGAATCTTCATTTAAAGTTAATACTTCTAAGGATAATAAAATATATGACCCTAGAGAAATTTCATCTAAGTATGGATCCAGATATGCTAAGGAATGGAAAGAGATTGAGGAAGAAGAAATAAATATATAATAACTTGAATCCCTAATTGAAAAGAGACTACCTAAGGGAGATGGTAAGTATCAATGAAATTTATCTTTGAAATATTTTTCATGTAATAAGATTGGTTATTTCTCTTCAAGATGTATATATAGAGAATCTAAATACAAGCCTAAGAAATTCAAGCCTAAATATCACATGAAGTGTTAGTATGTTGTTGATGAAGGTGTAATTAATGATCAATTTGAAAATACTGAAGATGAGATTGTGTTTATTTCTATTGAAGATGAAAATCCTAGTTTCTTGAATGAAGAAAGAGATTTGGTTTCACATGTGGATGAGAAAAATGAAAGGATTATTGACAATGGTTGTTCACATCACATGACCGAAGATAAAATAAAATTTATGAATTTGGAGAAGTATGATGGTGGTGTTGTTAGATTTGGTGATGATACTCCTTGTATGATCAGAGGTAGAGGTTTCATTACACTTGATGGTAAGAATAAAATTGATGATATCTTATATGCTGAAGGTTTGAAGCATAATATTTTGAATGTTGGACAACTAGTTGATAAAGGTTACAATTTATAATTCAAGGATGAAATGTGAAAAATTATTTGAAGTACTGGAATTGAGATTGCATAAGGTATAAAGACCAAAGGTAATGTATTCCATTTGAATAATGCAGAGAATAGATGTCTCATTACTAAGATTGATGATAGCTAGTTATGACACACAATATTTTGTCATGTGAACATTGATAACATTGTGAAGATAAGAACTAATAATGTAGTAAGAGATTAACCTAAATTATTGAAGCCTACTTATGTGATGTGTAATGAATGTTAGCTGGGTA
Source organism: Thuja plicata (assembly GCA_018584345.1). Taxonomy (NCBI): domain Eukaryota; kingdom Viridiplantae; phylum Streptophyta; class Pinopsida; order Cupressales; family Cupressaceae; genus Thuja; species Thuja plicata. The sequence continues at coordinate 1,888,769 of MU225192.1, read as the reverse complement.
AGATAACTAAATCCACTTTCAAAAGAAAGACCTATTCTTCAAGTGGATTGTTACATTTGGCGCATATTGATTTGTGTAGCCCTGCTAGAACTAGAAGTTATTATGGAGATAGGAATTTCATTTTATTTATTAATGATTATTCAAGAATGATGTGGGTTAAATTTTTGAAGGAAAAATTTGAGGCATTTGATAAATTTAAGATCTTCAAAGCTATGGTTGAGATTGAGATATGAATGAAGCTAAAATGTTTGAGATATGACAAAGGTGGTGATTTTACATCTAGTGAATTTAATGCATTTTGTGAGGAGCATGGGATAAAGAGGAAAATCTCTTCTTCATGGACCCCACAACATAATAGCATTGCAAAGAGAAGAAACAAAAATATCCTTGACACTACAAGGACTATGATGATTGAAGGAAATGTACCACAAATTTATTGGAGAGAAGTGGTTAGCACTATAGTCTATACATTGAATCGAGTTCAAATCAAGCAAGGCACTGGTAAGACCCCTTATGATCTTTGGTATGGTCATGTACCTACAGTGAAATACTTTAGAATTTTTGGAAGTAAATTTTATATCAAGAGAGATGAATATATAGTGAAATTTGATCCTAGATGTGATGAAGGAATATTTCATGGTTAATCTAACAGGATAAAAGCATAAAAATGTTATAACAATAGGTTGAGGAAGATAATTGAGAGTGCTAATGTCAAAGTAGATGAAATTTATTAGAAAAAATCTAGATCTTGTAGTTATAAATCAAATGATGAGGTAGGCAATTAGGTAATGCAAGCATATAATCAGAATGGTTAGGTTGATCAAGATGAATAAGTTGAAAATGAGGAAGAGGTGGAAACACAAGAGTCAACTACAAATGAAAATACAAAGACTCCACCGTATTTAAGGCTAAATCATTCATAAAATTAGCTTATTGGTGATAGGAATCAATTTGTTCATACTAGAGGAAGAATTGCTAGAAATGAAATTAGTTTGATTTGTAAGATTGAACCTAAGGATGTTGATGAAGCATTCAAAAATGAAAGTTGGGTTAAATCTATGGAAGAAGAGTTGGAAAAAATTGAGAAGAACACAACATGGATTCTAGTTTCCAGACCTAAGGACAAGAATGTGATCAGTACAAAATGGGTATTCAAAAACAAATTGAATGAAGATGGTGAAGTGGTTTGGAATAAAATAAGAGTTTTTTGTAAGGGATACTCACAGATGGAAGGTATTAACTTTGGGGAGACATTTTATCCTATTGCTAGAATTGAAGATGTTAGGATGTTTCTTGTATATGCTACTTACAAATATTTTAAGGTATATCAGATGGATTTTAAGTCTTCATTTTTGAATGAAGAGTTGGAAGAGGAATTTTATGTTGAGCATCTTGATGGATTTCCTTTGACTAATCAGGATGACATGGTTTTTCGATTGAAGAAAGAATTATATGGATTAAAACAAGCCCCTAGAGCTTGGTATGTAAGGTTAGATATGAATTTATTGAAGCTTGGTTTAAATAAAGGTAATGTTGATAGTGTCTTCTACTTCAAAGTTGATCATGATAATATTTTGATTGTTGAAGTCTTTGTGGATGATATCATTTATGGTGGTAATGAAAAGTTGAGAAAGGAATTTATTGATGAGATGAAAAAATAGTTTGATATGTCCATGATAGATGAGATGAAATTCATTCTTGGTCTACAAATTACTCAATATAATAAAGGAATTTGCATATCTCCATCGAAGTATGTGAAAGAATTGTTGAAGAAATTTGGTATGGATGATTCAAAACCTATTTTTACTCCTATAGTTACTAGTTGAAAATTAAAAAAGGATGACGATTCACCTAAAGAAAATCAAACAATATACAAATCAATGATCGGTGGATTATTGTACTTAACACAAACCAAACCTAGCATTATGAATGCAGTTTTCATTGTTGCAAGATTTCAAGCAGAATTGAAGGAATCACATGTTGTTGTTAAAAGGATATTTAGATACTTTAAAGGAATAATTGAATATGGCTTATGGTATGGTAAGGATGATGATTTTACATTGCGTTCTTTTACTAATGTAGATTGAGAAGGCAATGTGGATGATAGAAAAAGTGCAAGTGGTGGAGCATTCTTCTTGGGTAAGAGGTTAGTTTTATGGGAAAGTAAAAAAGAAAAAATGTATATCACAATCTATTGTTGAAGTTGAGTATGTTCTTGCTGCTGTTAATTAAACACAAGTGATATGGATGAATAAAGTGGTGAAATATATAAGCGTAAGTATTGATGAGCCTATTTCCATCTATTATGACAACTCAATTTCTATTAATATTTCAAAGAATCCAATGCTACATTCAAAAAAAATTATATCTCTATCAAATATTATTTATTGAGAGATAAAGTAAGTGAAAAGGAAGTCAGATTGGAATATGTGTCTACCAAAGAGAAGATTGCATATATCTTCATGAAGCCCTTGCCAAAGGATAATTTTGAGTATCTCTGAGGTAAGCTTGGGGAGATTGCCCCTCCTGATTAGAGCTAGAGATGCATTGATTTGCATCAGTCCAATGTTCTTACAAATATCATCATTATTTTGAATTGATGTTTTGGTGGCTTCTACTCAGGGGAGTAGCTAGTCTTGTGAGGTACTTTATTCAGTTTTTGGGAGAGATATTCAATTATTTTTGGTTTATATGACTTAGTGCATATATGTGCCTTTGTAATTGATGTCAAAGGGGGAGAGATAGTCATGTGAAAAACAAGTGAGATACTAAGATGGAGATATTTTTATCTGGTTGAGAAGGTTTGATAGAGAGACTTTGAAATATATATTGTGGATATTGTTGGTACTATTGTATATATGGTTTCTTTGTGCATTGATTTGGTTTTTCACATAATATGTTTCCATCAATGCCAAAGGGGGATATTTTTAGGATATCATGTATATATGTGCTGACATTGATGTCAACATATTTCTTTATCTCTGTAGTGTTCCTGCTATGCTTAGTGAAAAGATTGGTTTGGTATGGCTAATGTATTAAAGACCTGATGTTGTGAAGGTGCAGATGGTTTCAGGGATGTCTGTAGTTGACCTATTCCAATTTATAGAGGGTCACATATTAATATGAGTGAGCTATGAATGATTTTTTAGAGACTGTAATTTTGGTTATTTGGAAAGAAACAAATTTTTCAGTTTTTGGATCGGTATGGATTGGTTATGCAATATTTTTGGTTGCTAACCTGGTTGTGAGTTTAGGACATGGATGTGTGCCCTCATCTTGATTGGTTCATGATTTATATTTTGGAAAGCTATTTTTCTTAAGTGACAGAGGTTACTGATTGGTGTTCCTAATAAACAGTGCAGAGATAATTGGGAATTCTGAGATAGAGTTGTTTTTGTTGTTGTCGTGGCATTTCATGTTGCTTGTTGATGTTTCTAGATTATTTCCTATTCATTTTTCTAGATCAAATTGGGTTATGTGATCGTATTTGGTGATTATGTTGTGCTGTAAACTAGTGTTCTTATTGCTCTTGGCCGACATGATGGTGTATCATGTTGTGATGGATCGAGGCATGATTTATGGATCTGGAGCATGCTCGAGGATGAAGATTTGGATCCTAGTGATGTATTTGTCGACATATCTTGGATCACATTAAATATTATATTGTATTTGATTAAATATTTTTAATTAAGGTGTGAAGGTTGATGCCAAACTTGGTTTATTTTTTCAAGTTTGATGAAATGTATATAAAGATGTAATCATTTGTAATTGTGAAGAAGAGAGGAGTATGCATGCGAGTATGAAGAGATTGTGTGAAGAGGTATGATTGGAATATGCAATTGAAGGAGATATTTGATTTAATTCATTGGAAATGTATTGGTATGAAAGAGATGCTATCAGTCAGTTCATAATTTGTGGATTGTAGTCCATTAAGGGGTGTATCCCACATTGGATTCCTCAGGCTTGTAGCCCTTATTTGTATTTGAGAAGTGAGAAGTGAGCTCTAGGTAGTGTTCCTAAATGCATGTGTATTCCCCTTGTAATAATCCTAATAGGGTATAGTTATCATAACATAGTACATCATATCATGGGTTTGATCCCCATCGTAGTTTTTCCCTTAATTGGGTTTCCACGTCAAAAATATTGGTGTTATGTGTTGATTGATGTATTGTGATCTTGCATCATTAATTATTATTCAGATCTGAGATTAAGGTTAAAGAGTTGGATAAAGTTTTGAGAATTAGGACACAACTATTTCACCCCCCTCTTATTTGTGTGTGTTTCCTTGTTTCTAATAGTTTCTAGCAGGTAGTCAAGTGGGATCTAGCACCACAAGGAAGATTGCAATGTTTTTTAGCCTAAGCTTTTTACGGTTTAATTCTTTAGTCATCTTAGAAATTAGCAACAATGTAAAGGGTCAAAATGGAATGCTTACCCATATGTCACCCATCATCTCCTATGGCATGCATAAGACCTTTAGCAACAAGGAATGCAACCCTAGAAACTATCTCTTTAGATCCCATGACCACAACTTTGGAGGAACAAGCACCTTAGTCTACAGGGATGGTATCATTCGATGCACCATTTCAAGGACCATCACCCATAAAAAATAAGAAAGAGAGAAACAATAAAAGTTGTATTACAACTGAAGGTGGGAGAAGCTGCCTTTTTGTAGGGCTGTCTGCTCCCTCGTGCGAAATCGGCCTCTCCAAGATGAAGAGGCAAGTTGCAGAGTCTAGGGTTGCAAACCATCCAAAATCCTTTTCCTTACAAAATATTAATTTTAAAGGCCCAATATTTTTAATCTACATGTTTTTAAATTTTTTATATCACATTTTATTTTATTTTATTTTAAAATTATATTTATATGCTTCATTAATGCTAAAATTTTAAGGGGTTCTAATCTTTACTCTTATAAAATTCGTATATGGAGTCAACTAAGGATTATACAACATGCATATGACTAAATATACATGTTGTCTAAGTATATATTTTAATTAAGTTTTGAGACTAAGTAGTTTTGTTTGCTAGTTCATTTTTGAAAAATTATTTAAATATTATATTAAATATATTAGCATTTCTAAAGGTTTAAGAATAGTTTAAAAGTTTTTTGGGTAAATTAAATCATATTTAAACATACTTGAACTTGAAAAATCAGCTATGTGCTTCTATTTGAAAGGATTTTCTTTATGTAGAATAAAATATTCAATAAAGTCCTACTTATTTGGACTTTAACTTTTTAAAAAAATCAATAACATCAAGTTGACGATTAAGTGGCTCTTATATGATTTCCAAGATAATAGAGAAATATATTGTGTTTTTATCTACCATATAGCTCACTAAGGATGTTCTGGGTAGAAACGATTATATCCTTTTTCTTAATTGTGAACTTTCAACTATATCATAATCAAGATTTAAAATTGGCATCGTTAAAAAACTCAACACAAATTCTATGAAAAAAGTCTTCTTCTAAGTGATAACAAAGATTTAAACCTAAATCTAAATCTAAATCATAACAAAGAGTCTCATGGAAAAAAACACACTTAATTCAATCTCAATACAATCTCATGTGAAAGACGTAAATCTCTTTATTGAAAGAAAATGAGGAAAGATGATAGTGTGAATCAAATTTGGCTTTAAAAAAAAAGAAAAAATCTAAAAATATAATTTTATGTAAATACTCATATTTATTTATAAATATATCTAATTTTAAATTGATGAATTTTATTGATAGTTAAATATCTAATTTGTTAATGTATAAATTCTTTCAACAATATAATAGACTTTGGATTCAATTTCATTTGGAGTATGGTTCAATTTTTATAATTCTTATGGATTGTAATAAATTAATTCTTCAAATTTGATAGGATTGTACAATAGAACTCAACATAGTACTAATTTTAAAGGTTTCTTATTTTTTATAAGATTTTTAGGTTGATTAGTATTTTTTTTTGGTGATGGTGGTTATCTTTTAGGGGTTCTCCCATATCAATTCTTAATAAAGTAGCATTGGATTATTGACCTCTTTATGTCCATTCCTTTTGAATTCAACATGTTTTGTCTTGTTCTTTACTAAATTTTGTACAACTTGTGCTCACCTTTTTCAAAATATCATTATCTTTCTTAATTTTGATAAACTCATATCTTTTAGGATTTGATAAATTAAAATGGTTATGATAGGTCACATCATTAAAAACAAGGGGGTTGTCCCATAGTACATACCACCAGGGTATTATGAGTAGATTGCCATTGTCAGCACATTATCAACATAAGCAAAAACAACCACCAAGATTTACCTCTATCAAAAACAATATAAAGTCTAATCATGAGTAGTAGGTTTTTTGGTGATGGTGGTTATTTTTAAGGGGTTCTCTCATATCAATTATTAATAAAGTAACATTGGATTATTGACCTCTTTATGTCCATTCCTTTTGGAATCAACATGTTTTGTCTTGTTCTTTACTAAATTTTGTACAACTTGTGGTGTTCACCTTTTTTTTTTTCAAAATATCATTATCTTTCTTAATTCTGATAAACTAATATCTTTTAGGATTTGATATATTAAATTGGTTGTGATAGGTCAGATCATTTATATTATTCTTTCTTTAACTCGTAACATTATATGTTAGTTATCATCTATTTTGGGAGTAAATTAAGGATTTTTTTTTACATGAGAAGATAATTTTTAATCTCTCCTTTCATTAGGAGTTCACTCTCCATATTCTTATCATGGGATGATGATGTATTTGATTAATTCTGTTTGAGATAACTGTGTATTTATAGTCAAAGAGTATTTGAGATATTATGATAATTTAATAAATTCTAGACAATTTAATAATTTTGGATTGATCCAAATTTTAGTTATAACATTTTAGTATCATCTAGACTTATTAACAATATATTAAGATAATTGATAAGTTATTAAAAATACACTAAGATAATTGATAAGTCACAATTCTTATTGGATAAGGGTAAACATATTGTGATGTAATACTAATAATTGTATATAATTACAAGAAAATAGTGTACTTTTCTATTTATGTGTAATCATTGTGCATTATTCTCTAGGTTATTTTTTTGAATTACTAATATTCTAATCTTTCTAATATTTGTATCATTTTTTAGTTTTTGGTAGTTTTCTAAGGTTAGTCATAGTCATCATGTGTGGCTATTAGAAGGATTATAAACAATGATAAAATATTCAAATGAAAGAATAGAGAACACTAGGGATGTAAGTGATACCATCACATATCTCACTTAATGATACAATTTTTTTGCCTCGATAAGAAAATAATAAATAGTATATTAAAGGTGAAAAAAATTAACATAAACTACAAATTATAAATGCAACAACCTATAAATTTGGCTTGGACTCAAATTATGAACAAAATAGCTTTAATGAAATACAATATTCTTTTAAATGTTGTATTATACAATATTCGGGTGTGTTTGATGATCGATGGCAGAAAAGAGGGGCGATGTTCAGCTGAGCGAGCGAGTGCAGACCTATCGACGAGCAGAGGGCATGGGACCAGCGTTAAGTACTTGTTGATTTATGCATTTATTTCCTCGTTTTCTCTACATTTAATTTTTTAGGTTTTAGGTTGAATAGGCCAAATGCATGGTTTGTTTTATAAATGATATGCAATTGCTTGTAAAGCGATGCAAGTGCCTCTATAAAATGCTGCAACTGCATGAAAATAGATAGGATTTCATTTGATGCAAGTGTATAACTAAATCACCGGATTTGTATGAATAAAAATAGGAAAATAATTCAACACAATTGCCAAATGAAATGATGCATTTTCTTGTAAGGGATACATATTTATTTGACTAATGCATTTTGATATTTGATGAATTAGGAAATGCATGGTTGTATATTTTGCATTATAGACATATGCATTTTGACTGATTTAGCCTTTGCATTTATATGATTAGATTGTAGACTCTATTTTGATCATTTGAGAGAATTATCTTGAGACACTTACATATAGACATCAACTAAGTCAGTTGGATCACAACCATCTAGATAGCGTGGGATTATTTCATGTGACTTGTAAGCCACAGATTAGGGAAAACCGGGGATTGATTACCACTCTGTGCAATAGATGACACTCAGAAATCTCTTCTTTCCCCCTGCCTATCGGAGAGTTTATTGTGACTTTGGAGGATGTATGGTACTATGGAGGATTATTAGGTTGCCTATTAGGAGAGAGAGAGAGAGAGAGAGAGAGAGAGAGAGAGAGTATATGTGCACCACGGACAAGGGGAGGAAACTATGTGAGCTATTTTATTGTTCAAAGGCAGAATTGGGTTTTAGGCACACTATGAGATCGGGTGGAGAGATATGGTGGAGACTTACAATGATTACTTTGGGTTACTATGTACGGTAGTGGAAGGTTTGTTAGTAACATTACAGTATTTTCAAAAGTTAAATAATTTATAAAATTTACACTTGTATAATGCCAAGTGAAGGGTAGAAAAATTGTAATAACCACTAACTGACTGTATGCAAGGACTTAAATAGTACATGTGATTCATTAAAAAAGCACACATTATACAAATAATCACTTGATCAAGGATTTCTCAAAGATTATAAAGGGTCAATATCAAAGTCTGAAATTAGCAATCAATAAATTTAACTAATCATTGTAATCTTTCTTCATCCTGTTAATCAACATACTGTAGACACTTAAAAATGACCAGATATTCTCACACAACGATTCTACTAACATTCTTCAATTATTAAATAATTTTTATTATTTAATTAATTGGCATCTTTCCACTATATTATAAATTCAAAATCATCATTTCTCTATAATTTCGTAATTAAGTGATTTTATTTAATTACCTAATTATTTCATCAATTATTCACCTACAAAGTAATTAAATAATTAATCATTATTTAATTATTTCCTATATTATTAAAATTAATTAAATAATCATATTATTTAATTAAAATTCCTTCTATCAATAATATTGACTATTCAACGGCGAGCACCGATGGCGAGCGATGCCTAGAGAATGCAGGAAAGACTAGGGCGAGTGACACCTTGAGAATGTAGGAAAGACTAGGGCATCAGTAACTGTAGACACCCTAATTTGGACAAGCTTGCGACTTTACATTAAAAACACTAATTTTCATCTATTAATTAATGGTTTTTTAATCATTAATTAATCATCTATTTTCTTCTAAATTCATTTCCCAAATCATCAAATCCAATTCTCAAAATTAATTTTATTTAATTAAATAGCTTTAATTGATTAATTATCATTATTTAATTAATTAAACTCAATTTCCTCTAGTTTAAATCCAAATATTTAAACTTACTAATTAAATGAATTTTAATTAAATTAATTTAATTTCATCAAATAAAGCAATTCTTAATTAAAAAGAATTTAATTATCTCACATGTTGAAAACAATTATTAAATAAATGAATTAAATACTCATTTATCTTCAAAGAGATAACTC
>MU225192.1:1842460-1858750 GCA_018584345.1 Thuja plicata | reverse complement strand
CTCAACCGTTCATCTCCCTATCTCTGGGATTGATCTCAACCGTTCATTCCATCACCAATTCCTATATAATAAACCCTTCATAACCATTTGAAGGATCTAGGATTTCAAGCTCTCGTGCGCCATTACTCTGTCAATTTTGTTCTAGCATTCAAGCCATCTTGCGATCACACACACATTTCAATTATCAAATTCTCGACGCTTCTCAAGTCATAGACGCTGCCCCGCCAATACTAAGCATCAAGAACAACGTTTTTGAAGGAGTAAAGAGAGACAATAGAAGCTTCAAGCATCATGGGGTTTGCATTTATTTGTCTTCCTTTCTCTTGCTTGTACATTTTATTTCTCACATTTCTGTTATTCATTTAGTAGTCATTGTATACTTTATTTGAATTCATTTGTGAACCTTTTCTACTAACCGTCGCCTTTGGAAAGCTATGGGAAACCGAAGAGAGAGGCGTATAGTAACATACGCTGTCAGGAGGAATTTCCATGAGGACCTGCAAAAAGATGATGATATTTGGAAGGATTTTTAGTGAATCTTTAGAGGTACAAAAATTGTACAACCTGTGAGCGGCTCCTCTTGTAATAGCCAGGGTTTTCACAGATGCTCTTTTGCGGAGAAGAACTTATCAGGGAAAGAATCTCTGAATAATCTACAAAATGATGCAAGACTCCAAAGAATTTTTTCTAGCAAAGTGATAGTGCATATGACCAAGCCCTTTTTTTTCAACCCCCAATTCCATTTTCAAAATATGCAACCCATTAGCCCAAAGGTCTTTCAGCAGGAGCAAATTTTGCACACTGATGATCGAAAGAGATTGTAACTTCATAAGGGTCCCCAAAATTTAACCATATCAGGAAGGAAGTTGGAGCAATAGGGTATTAGGAGTTATGAGATTGGGGAATTGTTCAATGCTAGGATTCAACTAAATCCTACACATTCATATGTGAGGGGTGGATCCTAGCCCAAATGACAACCGCACAATTTTCAAAATTCAAAATCTGATTCTGGGTGGGAAAATGATACCTTTCACAAGACAATGAAGAAATCAAATAACAGGTTCTTACAAAAGAAAACTAGGGTTTTGTGTCCAAAACAATTGATTTTTTATATTTTTATGGCACTCCATCGGGTTTCCCTGTGCATATCTTAGCGGTTAACCATTCTGAAAAACCAAGTAACCTCATATCCCAGCCTACTAGTAAAAGGGTTTCCTTTCTACAAAGGCATAATTTGGAGAATGAAACACAGGGGCATAATACAGACACACAAAATCACAACAAGTCCTAGTCTTCTGGTAGAGCCCTCTTTAATCCAATGCATACTAATATCATTTGGTGGAAGAAGCAGAGTTTGAAGAATCAACATCAAGATCCTCCCCTAAAAAAGATGCAATCAGGCAGAGACAAAGGTTTCTTAGTTTGTATGCTAGAAAATCTCATTAATCCTCATGTCTCATTTCTTCAACAGACAAGTATGATTGATAATTTTTTAAATCATTTCTTCCCATTTGAAGATATATTTAGTTGGGAAAAATAAAATTAGTTGCGTCTGAAGTATCTTTTCTTTGTTGAGTCTACATCAAAAAAAATTATTGCTTTATTTAAAAATAAAGAGTGTAGAGATTTAGTTCACAAAGAAAAAGGATGGCTCTGCAAAGGTGCTGGTCTTTTCACTATGAATTGGATTCCCAATTTTAATCAAGACCCCAGTGTATGTTTTTTCATGCCTCATTGGATTTCCTTCCCTTCTTTATCGCTTGAGTACAGGGCCCCAAAAATTATTGAGATCTTGGGAAAACAAGTAGGTATTTTATAAGGCATGATCTCATTCCCTTTGAGTATCAGCATCGAAAGTTAGAGTCTGTATCCTAATTAATTCATCTAAACCCATTCCAATGGAAATTGGTATTAATTTGAAATAGGGGTCATGGTGGCAGAAGATGTTGGTGTAGGATGAGGCCATTGTTCACAAGCTTCAAAGGCACCTTGGTTACTTCACTACTCAATGCCAATCAAATCAGTCGTCTCATCCCCCACAACTTTTTTAATGCAAAGATCATGTCTTGGATCCAACTAAGTGCTCGATCAATAGGCATAGCTCATGGGATAATTCAGATTTAGTAAAGGAAACAAACCTTAATGCCATGGGCACAAGTTTAGTCAGATATCAATTTTCTATGGAAGGCATAAAGATTGTTGCATAATGGTAGTGCATATTTACAAAGTTTATGTAGACTTTTAAAGCTATCTTGAAGCATATGCATCTAGATACTAATGGCAGATTTGCATTGTTACTTAATAATTATAGGATAGGTAACATTTTAATTGATTATTCCAGGGCAATGATTAGAAAAGGCCATGACTTAATATATTTATTCACCCCATTCATACATTAGTTAGAGTATATTTACAATAACCATCATGGTTCCTCAGAGAAACAAAATTAGCTCATTACTTTAGATATGGTAAATGATCATGTACTCTCCATTCAACAAGATGATGAGGTGATTCTAGTAGCAGTACTGGACATGATAGTTCATGATATTATGTATCACAATAAGCCTATCCATTTCCAACATATTCTAGACAAGGTGAAAGGATGCAAGATCCCAGATAAACAATTGCAGAAGATAGCTACATTTTGGTTAAACTCCTTTGCCCCTAATCTAGTGGATGGGATTGTTATGGAGGAAGGGGCTTGGCCCAAGGATATTTTTTCCCTTCCAATTGGATCTAATAATGATGTCCCTGGCATTTCTCATTATATTTATTTAAAGTTCGGGGCAACCAATTTAGACCCCCAACTACAACATCAACATGCTAAGGTAGTCAAAGATAATCTTATTCATCTAGTAGAAAATGGTGCTCAGTTATGTGAAAAAAAATAAAATGGATGAAATTATGTTGATGGATGTTAACTCCATACATTTAATTGAAGGTGTAAACTAGAGGACTTCCTTTAATAATAAATTACATGAAGATAAGTTGGAAGATATCACAAGTGACTCACCTCAGTTAGAACAACATGTATCAGACATTGCCTGTATTGATTTCTCTCAGCCATTATCAAATTCTCAAACCCCTGTTGTTACTATAGTGGATAAGAAAACACCCAAGCTGAGAGGTATAAAATCAAAGAGTACTAAAGGAAGGGAAGAAGTGGAAGCAGGCATTCAATAAACTTTGGACAAAAAATTCACACCTCTTAAATGATTGACAAGGAGAACGAAGGCATCTCCTTTACATCAATGAAGATCATCTCGTGGAATGCCAGAGGATTAAATGCCTCTGACAAGCAAGGTAGATTCAAGCAACTGCTTGAGGCTACCAAAGGTGACATTATTCTACTCTGAGAAAAAAAACTATCCTAGCAATCCTATGAGAAGACTATAGGGGCTTGGTCTGTGTGGAAATCTACACACTCTCAAGGACAAGGTGCATCAGGTCATCTTGCAATCTTGTGGAATCCTAAAACTATTTAGGGTCATATCATTGTTGGAATGACTATGGAAATTTGGGACTGAGAGGGGAGGGGTGAATCAATACCACAAAAAATTTTATAACTAAAACTTCCTATAAACCATATACTGGTGCTTGTTGTTTTTTGAATTCAATAACTTGAAATGAAAATAATGTAAATCTCATAAAAAATATCATCAAAACATTCAAGCAATAGAAATCATAACTCCATGATTTTGTTTACAAAGAAATCCTTGGTTAGAGGAAAAAACTACAATGGGGATGACACCCACAACCTTCACTAACTGTAGTATAAAAGGTGCTCGATTAGAGCTTATAATGCTTAGCCATTTTGGTAGCTTACCCAGTTAAGAGTATACAAAGAATTTTTAGGTCTACTTGGTTAAAGGATTTTACAATATCTACACTTAGATATGTACCCTGTTAAAGGATTTACAAATATAAGATCAGACTCTATGTATCAACAACTCAACAATGTCTTCTATATTGCATCAAAAACAAATTTTGATTAGACTCTATGTGCTCTGAAATGTGTTACCTCAATCTCAAATTGTAAGACTACTAAGATCTACTCTGTTGTAGCTGAATATCTTCTTGGTGCTCTCTGCTCTACTCTTTGTTCTTCAAATAACTCCTTTAACTTTCACTTACAATATTAGCCTCCTCTTTGTATCATCATCTTTAAGATCTGTAAATCATCCTTTATATATGAGAGTTTATGCCTCTTAATCTTATGCATTAGGTATGCTATTAATTTTTTTAACTGTTAGATCATCTTTTCCACTCGATGACTGTGTCACTTTTACCTCAGTACTTTGTGTTTTTCCTGGAAATAACAAACTTTTATTAACAACTTAATCTACTCCTTAGATCCTCTCTTTGAATTATCTCGATTATTGATCTTGTAACAAACTGTTCTTCGTGCATTGTAGAACCACAATTAATGCTGTGACATTAATTAAATGTGTCCTTACACTAATACATTTGGTGTTGTTTTCCGATGGAGGATACACTTTTTTGTGAAATTGGTTTTTTTTTGTAATTCTCCCCGATAATGTCACAATTACGACGACACTTAAGTAGACCATCAAAATTGTGACTTCGCTAGACTATACACGAAAAAATGAAAACCAAATCATTTTGATGTTAAGTCCATTGCAGGAGCAAAGAAGCATGAAGTTCGGTTATCATTTTGATGTTAAGTTCATTGCAGGAGCAAAGGAGCGTGGAGTCATTCAGAGCAAACTTTGCTAAGCATTCCTTTCTTTGCATTTTCAGCCTTAGATATGGGTAATGTAAGATTTTTCTAATGAAATTTAGTTATGGATTGTGCCTCTAGGGAACCCTAATTGGAGCAGATTGATAATGGTAGAATTTAGGTCTCTCCGTTGCTTTACTTTCTCTCCACTAAAATATATTCCTAGTTGTTAATCCCATAATGTTATAGACACCGGCTGAATCACTTTCTTCATCTTTGAACACCACATCTTTTTTCTTAAAATCACTGAGATCAAATTGTAGTTAAATACTCCACATATTAAAATGTTATCGTATATGAAGACTCTGCAAAGAGGAAAAGGAATCATTTGCTTTAGGATTACCTTTGTCTCGACGTTCAGGCCAAATTTTTCCTACCTTGGCCTTTGAATAAGGTTTTAGCTTGCTCATTGTAAATGATCCTATTATTTTACTAGGTCTAAATGCTTCTGCTAAGTTAGTTACCTAGTCAATAACCATGAACTCCCTTACATAACGCCTAGATTTAGTTTGGCAAAAAAATCATACATAATTTTATTGCGTGAAAGAAGTAGTGGCCCAAAGGTAGCCCTTGTGCTAATTGAATTCGTATCATTGCCCTTGTGTAGAGTTGTGCCCTTGTATGCTCCTATGACTGCATCATATAATGGGTTTTAGTCATCTCTATCTTTGATATATATGAGCTCTGAATTTAACTCAAGAAGACCTATGTAGAGAAATCCATGTCCATTCAAAGGGGCCTCGTGGAAAAAATCAAACTTAAGTGATTGATTCTATTATCCAATTGAAATTCAAGGTTTCAAGTTATGGTTCCTAGAATCAAGGCATGATGACTCGTTGGTTTGGAGTTTAAAGTAGCAGATTTTCCAATGCAAAGATTCAAAAGCACTCCGATGAGCTTTTAGACTATCATTTTTAAGCTAATTGTATTTCTAGAATAGATTCAAATAGAGGGCCTATTGTTTTTGGGACATTATTTGGAGCTCTTGCTTTTAAAATTGTTTTATTTAAAAAATTTGTTTGTACTATTTTATTTTTTAGTGCATTTATTTTCAACTTTTTTTATCTATTTTAATTGAGCTATCTTTAAAGATTTTTATTTTGGAAGGACTTCATGTTAGCCTAAAATCCCAAACTAATAATTTTTGAACTTATAGGTAAGTGATTTATGTACACAATTTTCTTGATAATAGTTGATAATACACTTATGTACTAAAATTATTGTTCAAGTATATGTTGAATTTTATTTCTATGTGTTTCTGATTTCTATGTTTTAGATTTCAACAACAGAAGTAAAGTGAGGAATAGGGGTAGGATTTGTATTTTCATTGTGTTCATTTATGTTGTAGCTTTGCATGCAATTTAGATTATTTAATATATCGAACCTTGTGTTATCTATATTATACAGTAGTTCAAAATTTATTTCTTAGATCTTCATATATACTGACTAGCTGGCTTCTTCTTTTAGCCAGTAGGATAAGTGAATTATGTCTAGAACTTTATGTTAACTACTGATTCATGCAAATTAGGTTTCATAATATATAAAATCTTGTTTGTGAGAGGATCCAATTTTAGTCTTGTGCTTATACCCGAAGCCAAAAGGATAGGGCAAGTTTAGATTGGTTTGTCTTACTTGATAGTGAAACCCCCATGGAATTATTGTACATAATGTGAGTAACTGTGGATTTTGTCCATAATTTAGCTTATAGGGAGTACAATGTGAATGCATATCTCAAGGCATTAGGATAATTTTCTATGAATCAGGGAAACACTACTTTATGTTCAAATTAGAATGCAAACAATACCTCTTGAAGGCTACATCCTCTTTCTATTATAAGTAATCTTCTCCTCTTGAATGAGAACTTAATAATGAATAATATCACTAATACAAAGTTTTTAAGCAGAAAAAATGTATATGAAAATCCAAAATGGATTCCTCCGAAAAGGGAAGTTGACAATGAGTTACACCTAATTTCAAGAAATTATCCTCAGAAAATCAAGATTCAAAACTAATAGATATCCCTCTTAATAAAAGATACACCACAAGGTTGACCTCAGTTCTCATTGATGCATGGATGATACAAGAAGGTAAGAACCCATAGTCAATTTTAAAATCATTTGGCAAGAACATAGTCCTTTCAGGTTGTCAACGTCAATATTTGCACAAAGTTACTCCAAGAAATTTGCAAAAGAGAATGAAAAGTAATATTTCATGCCCTCAGAGCAGCAATCAAGAAATTTATGGTGAGGAAATATGTTGTCATATTCCAAATGTATTTCTCTGTTAGGAAAGGAATATGTCTATTTTCCATAGACATTCCTTGTATGGAGATGAGGATCTTGATGTTGTGGGTGGGAAAATGTGGCAGAGCTTATATGCAACTATACAATTTTTTAGAAATAGTATTTTTTTTTATGCTTATTAGTTGGATATTGATAGGTGGCCCAATAAGTTATGGATATTTCTTCTAGTTCGTTTATGCATAGAATTTTCTTTCTTTCTTTTTTCTATTTGAAACACATATGGCAGTGTCATTCCCCTTATTTTTTTCCCAAATGTTATGAAATAATACCCCTTTTCCATAGTGTCACTGCGGTTCCTTTTGATTAAAAGCTTAGTGTGATGTATTTCTTGCCTCTACATCTATGTCCATTGGCTTCTTTTTGTTTGTTCCTATGATATAATGAAATAGGTTTGTTGTATGATATAGGGTAGAGGAAGATAAGAAACATTGCATTCATTTTCTATCTTTGAATGTTTGCACATGTTTTATCATTAGTATTCTCATTAGCAAGAGTTTATAAGGATGTTAGTAAATCTACACAATCAACAAAACTTGGTGCCATTTAAATCTCTTTGATGAAAGTTGTCACATGATAGGAATGACATAGACACTATTAAAGGAGTAAAGGTAAATTATAATTTGTATAATGTCAAATTCACACATGCTTATACATCATAAAAAATTTATAAATATTATTTTCAAATCATATTTTTAATTTTGATTTTATATTTATGGTGGTCCATCTATTGTACATTGAAGTGTAGTCTTTGTGTGCCTAAATTGCATGTTGCATTCTATTTTTTGTTCACAACACGTTCCAAGGTTTTTAATATAAAAGTATTTTGATGAGTGACTTAAAACACAATATATGTATTGATTAGGTGTTTTCAAAATTCTAATGGTGAATTGGTTTTACTTTTTCTATTTTGTTGATCATTTGCACATAATGAAATCCATCTTCTATAACAATTTGGCCCACAATCCATCTCTGAATTTGGCCTACATGAATACACAATATTTTATCATATGCTATACTATCATGTTCATTATGACTAGACTAGTCACATTTGCAATGATTTTTTCTTTGAATGTATAATGGCATGCCCTAATTTCTCTTTCAGTCTTCATATTGGATGTAACTCACTGGTTAATTTGATATATCTGTCTTGGTCTTTGTGTTGTTCTCTTTGAAAACTATTGGAATTAGCATGGATCATGCACAAAAAAATTATTCTTGGAAACCACTTGCTATTTTCTGAATCTGTACAATGAGGGACAATATCTTGTCAAAGAATAGCACAAGAAGAACTGGGAACTCTTTTGAGTTGAATGCATTAGCAAATTAACTATTTCAATTTTTCAACAAGTTAATTTTTTGATCATATGCTCCTTGAGAAATTTGGGTTATGTTTGAAGTATATTAGGGACCAGTATAGGAGTACATTAAAAAACAACCCAAAGTACGAGTGTCCCCCCTGGATTCCTAATTTAGAGTGGAAAAATCTTATTTTGTATGTGAAGGAGAGAAGCGAAAGAAAAAAAGGAAATACACCACCAGACAACAATAGAAGGTATGTGATACTATTAAGAATGTAATTATGTACTAAATAATCTTTATATTTATATGAACTAGTATATTTCAAACTTTTCATATATTTCCTAACACATCAAAGGCAACAAAGGCAAGACTAGAAAAGCATGGGCAACACAAGCTCGACTCTGGTGGTTATTCGAAACTTGTTGCACGAGTTGTAAGTCTTAGTAAATGAAAAACCGTATGTAAATATTTATAATTTTCAATCAATTTTGTTTTGATGTAGAAATGAAATAAAAATTCATGATACCAAGAAAAAATGCAAGGCACGGAGTTCAATACAAGTCTCTCAGAAGAGTACAAGAGAATTGGCTTCCAATAAGGCTATAGAGTCATGGTTGAAAAAATACGAGAAATAAGTGCACAAGGTTCTACTGATGGATCCAATGTGGTAAGTAAGATAAATAATGTTTTTTTAAAATTGAATAATTTACCAATTAGTTTATTTGATGCTAAGTTCTAACATAAAGTACTTATATTTGTTTTAAGTAAGCAAAAAATAGTAACAATGCGTATGAAATTGGAATGCAGCGTACCGATTCTAGTACACCACCTACGCATGATGAAGCTGCTTCGGGTGTGCATCACAGTGATGGAGGTATACATTTTCTATTCAATTTTTATGTATAATTATTAATACAAGTAAACATCTTAAATTTATTGGTGTAGTAATACAAATTTAATTGCAATAGGTGTTTGGATTAATGTAACATTTTGTATTGTAGTTCCAGAGGATGTAGAGGTTCATGAGCACGTTGAGGTTGAGGCTAGACAAAATGATATGAAAGTTGTTGATGTAACTAGATCAGGTAAAGAGCACCATGGTTATTGTGATTAATTAATAAATGTAAGCACATAAGAAATAAACTAATTAGGACAATTTGTTGCTTTGCGACCAAACTTGTCCCATCTATAGCATTGTACCTTAGAGAAATATTTCTTTTGGAATTTATTGTTTTGATAGTCTCTCCCTCTCCATCCATTATTGTGAGAGTTTCCTTCTTGATTTTTTTGATAATCTCTTCCTCTCGATATCAGGAAGAGAACCACCATTCTTGCAAGCATATCAAGGAGTTAGTAAGTAGATATAAGAATTGTACATAGAAATTTGAAATTGCATATTCTTTTCAATAAGGCTAGTGGCATTAAAAAGAAATGATCCTATTGAAATCCTCTTATTTAGAAAAATTCACAATTTTCCCATCTGCCATGTTCAAGTAAAGTATAGATAGTGATGTGTTGAGAATGTTTTCCATAGGGTTTGAAGACATCAAGCAAACAATCTTGATATTAATAATAGTAGTATATTGAACTATTGAACTGATGACATGTAACTGATTGAATGTTTGATAATGTTAAGTTGAACGATAATGCAAGTCATTAAATCAATTAATGGACTCTATTGTCATTGATGTCAACCTAATATCATATGTACGATCATGTACATAATGCCAAAGACTTCAGAGAACCAAAGGAACCAAATTTATGCTTTCAGCAATGCATAGAATTCAAGTATTCACTAAGTGACAAACAACACCAATGGAGTGCACACCGTCGGACAAAGCAAAGAAGAACAGTCAAAGTGATACCCGACGATCAAAAGCATAGTGTTTCCCAATGAAGCAAAACCACAAGAATGCCTAACAAACAAAGTCAGAAAGTTGCCTGATGAGCTAAAGACTCAAAGTTCCCGATGACCAAAGATACAGAGTTGCCCGACGGGTAAAATTCCAATGATGCTCGATGGACGAAGATCACAAAGCTAACTAGAGTCTGACCGATGGATTAGTTAGTTGTCACCGCTGAATAACTACAGTGGTGACTGACAGAACAAAGAGTTCAGAAAATGACAAAATATCTAGCTGGCAGAGCTAAATCTAGAATTAATTGATTGTCTACTTTATTTTATTCGACTAGAGATAAGTGATTGATTTAAAGCTGATTTGTACAGTTGGAAAGAAGATATCTACGTGACAAATCAGGAGTTGTGCTTTAAATCTAATTGTTTGGATTGTTTATCACACCAAGAATCAAGAACCAAGAAACAATGAATATTTTGTCTATATAAGAGACAAACTTAATTCATTTTCAAATGGAATTAAAGGGAAGTGAATAGAAAGAGGATGCTGAAGAGAAACTAATGAAGAACAACTTCATGTAGTATTGATCAAACAAGCTGAAGGAGAGCTAAGGAATTCTACAAACACTGACGAACAGTGAGCAAAACATCACAGAGAAGAAAGTGTGGAGCACAAGGATTGTATTGATACATTGGTCAGAGAGGTAATGTACTTCAATAGATCTGAAAAATCTGCAATTCAAGTTGCAATATGAACAAGTCATAGTGTTTCAGTTTAACCATTGAAGCATCAAGTCTCTTAATCGAGAAGGACTTAACAGTCTTCTATATATTGAGGTACATCTCAAGGAGTGCCAAAAAGTTTGATTCATGAAAGTAACATTGGACTTGCCCGATACCTATTGACAATCTATGAAGGAGGCTGATTCAAGGATGGTAGCAATAGATGCCCGATACTAAGTGACAAACTCTATGTATAAAATCATCTAACAAAGTCACACTTAACAGTGTGTTTGTAACCTTTAACAGGGTTGGCTCCTAACAGGGCTCACTTCAGAAGAGTGAAAATTTGGGGTATCGGTCCCAGTGGTTTTTCCCTGAATAGGGTTTCCATTTTAAAATTCATGTGTTATGTGTGTATGATTCATTTCTTTACTATTTTTCATCTTACATAGCGAACTCTGGATTGATTGGTATACTCTGCTTATTTACTGAGTTTTGGTAAATAATTATACTGTTTATCGGTAATCAAGAAAGAATAAGGATTGACAGAGAAAATTGACAGACAGTTAATCACTATTAGTATTTCATGGCATGCCTCTTGTAGGGACATAATAATCTGAGATTTATTGATTGGTGGTTAGGTTTGAAGGATAAATTTTTGAGGCCATTGATTCACCCCCCCCTCTCATTTATTACTAACAATTGGTATCAGAGCTTGTGTGCTCAGAAGGTAGGTTTCAAGACTTAAGTCAAGATCACAAGATGAACACATGAGATGTGCCCAAGTTAAACAAAGACAACTTTGCTTCATGGAAAAGAAAGATAAGACTTCACTTATCAGGTACTGGTAATGATGTTACTCAATTCCTAGATACTGAATATGTGTTTCCCACAGGAGCATTATCAGTAGATCAATTGAGCAAGAAGCATGAGCACAACTGCACGGTCATAGAGCTTTCTTCCTCACTCCTTGATGCTGAATTTGAAGATGTCAAAGATTGAAAAACTGCAAAGAAGATGTGGGACAAACTAAAGCTTGTACATGGAGGTGATACAAATGTTCTAAGAGCCAAGGCAGAAAGCCTTAGAGGAAAGTTTGATGATCTCAGAATGAAAGAAGGAGAAAACATCACACAGTACAACACAAGAATCAAAGAAGTAGTCAATGCTATATGAGGAGTTGGAGGTACACTTGAAGAGGAGACAGGGGTAAGTAAAATCTTAAGAACCTTACTGCCTTTATATGCTATTAGAGTTTTTTCCATTCAAGAAATGAGAGCAGTAGCAAACAATATAGTTACTCTTCATAGTTTAATTGGTAGAATGATTTCATTTTAGATGAATAACTTTGATAATAGTGTCATACCAAATTTAGAGTCTACATTTAAATCTTCTATGAGAATAACCAAATCAAGTCATAAACACACATCTAGAAGAGATAGTGAAAGTGAAATTGAAGAAGAAGATCTAGATGAAATAGAAGCACTTATGGCTAGAAGAATGCAGAGAAGCAAAGGTAAATACAAAGGCAAGTTACCACTTGTATGCTTTAATTGTAAAGAGATTGGACACTTTACTGTAAGATGTCCTAACAGAAGAAAAGATGACAGAGTTAATGACAGATCTTTTGAGAAGAAATCTGACAGAGGTGATAAAAAACATTACAGAAGTTACCAACAATCAGAAAGAAGAGATAACCGAGACTACAAGGATAAAGACAAGAAAGCTAGCTGCCTAGCTACTTGCAAAGATGAAGATACTGACACCAAACCTGATGAAGACATCGAGATGGTGTTTGTGGCTGTGAAAGATGATTCAGATGAAGATGAAAGGTTTGTAGAAACTGCACTCATATCTAAGGTTAGCAAGAATGGCATCTAGATTATAGATAGTGGCTGCACTCACTACATGACTAGTGACAAAGAAAATTTTAACACTTTTGAGTATTATAATGGTGGTACAGTAAGAATGGGTAATGATACACCTTGTCCAGTTGAAGATAAAGGAACTATAATGTTGAATAACCTGATTAAATGTGAAAATTCTTATTGGGTAAAAGGATTGAATTATAATCTATTGAGTGTTTCTCAGCTGAATAATTCAGGTCACAGAGTAGCATTTGAGAATAAGAAGGTAAATATATTCAATGAATCAGGAAGATTGATTGGTACTAGTGAACAGACAAAAGGTAACTTATTCTATCTAAATGATACTAACACCACTTGCTTACTGACTAGAAATGAAGACATGTGGTTGTGGCACAAAAGATTGTGTCATGTGAATTTTGACAATATGATGAAAATAAGGAGAAATGTAAGAGGCTTACTGATGATGTCAAAGCTCGACAATATCATGTGCAGGAATTGTCAAAAAGGTAACATGAAAAAGTCTAGTTTCAAAAGTAAAACCCATACATCTGATGATATTCTAGAATTAGTCCATACTGATCTATGTGGACCAACGAGGACAAAGATTTATTATGGAGATAGATATTTTAGTCTCTTTGTTGATGATTACTCTAGAATGATGACAGTTATGTTTCTAAAAGATAAATCTGAAGCATTCAAGATGTTTAAATGGTATAGGACTATGGTAGAGAAACAAAGTGGTAAGGATTTGAAATGCTTGAGATCAGATAGAGGAGGAGAGTTAATATCAGATAAATTCATTAATTTCTGCAATGAGCATGGTATAAAAAGATAGGTTTCTGCACCAAGAACACCACAAAAAAATGGGATTGCTAAGAGAATGAATAGATCCATAGCTGATTGTGCTAGAACACTAATGATAGAGAGGCATCACCCAAATATTCTGGAGGGAAGTTGTTACTACTATTTTCTACACATTAAACAAAGTACAATTCAAGGACACAAAGAAGACACCCTATGAGCTATGGTATAGTAAAGCACCCAATGTAAGTTACTTCAAAATCTTTGGTAGTCAATGTTATATCTTAAAGGATGATGGAAATGGAAAGCTTGACACTAAGAGTGATGAAGGTATCTTTCTAGGGTATTCCACCAAGAACAAGGCTTATAAATGTCTTATTAAGGCTTCTAACAAAATTTTTGAAAGTGCAAATGTGAAGATAGATGAATTTTCAGAAAAGAATGAGTTGGAAAGAACAAAATAACCATAGGACTAAAACAAGTTTGTATACTATGAAGAACCTAACACTCTACCTGAGAAACAATGCTTAATTCTAGAGCAACAAAATGTTGTAACTAACGGTCAGGATACAAATACCGATGGTCAAGATAATAATCAAAATAATGTACAGAGTGATGAAGAACAAAATGAAGGAAAAAATGATGATCACGATGATAGACAAAGAGCTGAACCAGTTCTTTCCATATATGTAAGAAGGAACCATCCAGAGATCCAGATCATAGGAGATAAGAAAGTTGGTACAAGAACAAGAAGTAAGTCTCTAAACACAAGTTATTTAATTTGTGAGTTTGAACCAAAATTTGTCAATGTTACACTTGACAATGAAGAATGGATAAGTGCTATGAATGTTGAGATTGAGTAGATTGAGAAAAATAAGACATGGTCACTTGTACCAAGACCAAATGACAAGAATGTCATTGGTACTAAATGGATATTTAGGAACAAACTAAATGAGAATGGAGAAGTCACAAGAAACAAAGCAAGACTAGTATGCAAGGTGTATGCACAAGAGGAAGGTATTGACTATGGAGAGACCTTTGCACCCATTTCTAGGCAAGAAGGTGTAAGAATATTACTTGCTTACACTGCATTCAAAGGATTCAAGGTATACCAGATGGATGTCAAGTCAACATTCCTAAATGGAATACTTGAAGAAGAGGTATACATTGAGCAACCAGAAGGGTTTGTAGATCCAGACAAGAGAAACCTGGTATGTAGACTTCATAAAGCCTTGTATCGATTGAAACAAGCTCCTAGAGCCTGGTATGAACAACTTCATTCCTATCTTATAAGTATTGGAATTATAAGGACTAGTGAAAAACATAATATTTATTTGAAGGAAGATACTGATGCTAACACTTTGATTGCTGAAATATTTGTTGATGACATCATATTTGGAGGCAATGATATGCTATGCAAATCATTTGCTAATGAGATGAGAAAAGAGTTTGAGATGTCTATGTTTGGAGAGATCAAGTTCTTTCTTGGTCTACAGATCATGCAACAATCTGAAGGTATTTTCATTACATAGTACAAATACATTAAATAGGTCCTGAAAATATTCAAGATGGAAGATTCCAAACTAGTTGGAACAGCGATGGCTACTAGATGTAAGTTGAAAAATGAGGAAAGGACATCAGAGGTAAATCAGACTTCGTACATATCAATGATTGGAAAACTCATGTATGTTGTACACACTAGACCAGATATTGCACATGCAGTAGGAATAGTTGCAAGATTTTCTGCTAATCCCAGATAATCACATATGATTGTTGTGAAAAGAATTTTAAGATATCTGAAGAATACCAAGGAATATGGATTATGGTATAGAAGAGAAGGCAAATTTGAATTTACGGTTTTTACCGACATTGATTGGGTTGGAAATCTTGATGATCGAAAGAGTACAATTAGATGAGCATTCTTTATGGGTGACAAACTTGTCACATGGATTAGCAAGAAGCAAGGATGCATCTCTCAGTCTACTGTAGAAGCAGAGTATGTTGGTACTGCTGCAAATTTCTCAAATATTGCATGGATCAAATAGTTTCTGGAAGGTATGCATATGAAGATCCTATAACCAGTGATTATCTATTGTGATAATACAAGTGCAATAAAAATTTCCAAGAATCCAGTCATGCATGCTAAGACTAAACACATTGCCATCAAGTATCATTATTTGAGAGAACAAGTTCAAGCAAAGGAGGTGACACTTGAGCATGTGCAATCCAAAGAACAACTAGCTGATATCTTCACCAAGCCACTGCCCAAGGATGCATTTAAATACTTGAGAAAGAGACTAGGGGTCAAACCCTTGTCTACTAGTTAGTAAAATGACTAGAAGGCTACATCAGCCTACATATTATCAGAAAATCATTAATGTTGATGCAAGAAAAGAGATGAAATTCAAGGCTACATCTATATATAGACATGTATATATCATCACCAAACACCAGAGCATATTTTTGTATTGCTGATGGATAAGGGAAATTCAAGGAATATATTATGGATGGAGAGAAACAATTGTTTTACATTAATGTCAGATATTTGTTTGGCATTTTTGTCAAAGGGAGAGAGATTATCCATTATCACATTACTCCAATAGGGAGAGATTATATCCTTAGGGAGAGAAATTGTATGGAAAGATTATACAAAGGGAGAGTTGCTGACAAGAGAAAAAGACATCAAAAGAGAAGAACAGT
>MU225192.1:1791014-1825186 GCA_018584345.1 Thuja plicata | reverse complement strand
TTCTGACCATTGCCATGAAGCCTTCTGGGTCTATGTATCTGTAAGGGGCTGCCCCCATTCTGAATTTGCCCAGCCACTGGCTCACTTCATCCATGGCATTCTTCCCTATTGTGAAATTGGCAATTCTAAATTTCTTAGGGGTTATGGTCCCCTTCTTGTGTAGAGAAAAATGTTCATTATCTGTCAACATTAGCTGCCAGATGAACTCCATGGAAGCTACTCTCATGGGTACATGATAAGGTAAAATATGGGGTGGATGAACACACCCATACACTCTGAGAATGGTGAAATTTTCTTCTAGATAGAAGTCACCCCAATTGTGACTTCCAGGCCAATTCTCCAGACTACGCGACAAACCGTTACACTTAACATTTCATGGTAATCGCCAAGTCGCGGGATGTTCATTTCTCATTTCAAGACTTCACGACAACCCTTTGGTCGCTGAGTCAGGTGATAGACTTAACTTAATCTTTTACTGAAAAGGTACCCTTTCTCTATTTTTAGAGACTTCGCGACATACCTTAATCGCTTAGTCGGAAGGACTTTTTCCCTGGGGAACTTTTATCACGAGACTTAGCAACCATCGTTAGATCTCTTCATTTCTTCATCGAACGGTTGTCTTTTAATCGCTTTACAATTTCACATACCCTTAAAATATCAAGAGACTTCACGACCGAGGGTATCATACCTTTAGTCTCCCTATCACTTGATCCATTTCTTTCATCTAGCGATCACACGACAACCACTAGCCTTCTGACAGATGTTATCTATTACTTCGTCCACTTTATGGATTCTGGAAGTCTAAGTCATCACTCCTGTTCTGGCGACATCCCGACTGAGTAAAATCACTTAACCTGAAACTATTAGTCGCTGAGTCGTGACTGTTATCCACTAACCGCCAAATATCACGAGACCACGCGACTGAAGAAAAACCTTAACTGTTTGAATGTCTTGATCCAGCGATCACGCGACATGAAGGAGGCACAAGGTCGGAAGACATTTCTTTGACCTATTGACTCTTCTTGCGATCACCCGACTATAGGTGGGTCCCGTTCATTTAAAAGCTCATAACATGATTATCAAGCGACAACCCGACCAAGAGGAAATCGCTAAGTCTCGAGACACTCAGAGAATATTCTATTTTTTAACGAGACTAAGCAACACAAGGTAAAAGCAAAGTCGAGAGATGTTTTGGCATATTCATTCTGGGTTATGCGATCAAGAGACCTGACTTAACCTTTTATATAGCACATGCCTTTAGTGACTGAAAAAGGTAATGAAGAAATAGAAAGACATGGCTAAGGGTTTAAAATGCATCGTTTATCATTTGGCCTTAGGGTTTTTTCAGGGTTTATCAGGATTTTGACAATTTGGCAAGGAATAAGCACGAGCACCTGAAAATTTTCATAAGGGAGGGCAAGAAATAGGGCAAAACAGAAAAAACACGAAAAACAACCAAAAAATATCAGGAACAAAATAAGAAATCTAAGCATACAAATGCTTATATCTACCAATGAAATCAGTCAACTTTTCCTTAATGTTTTGTTTACAATGCATTAAGTTAGATAAGGACACTTGTGGACCAATGTTATTTTGAAATTGTTGGATAAAGGTATTAGCAAGTTTAGAAAAAGAATCAATTGAATAAGGAGGTAAAGAACAATACCATTGCAAAGCTTTATCATGAAAAGTTCTAGCAAACAATTTAGCTAAAATCCTATGGTCATGAGTATAATCACTACAAAGGATTTGAAATGTTTTAACATGAGTGATAGGATTTCCTTTACCATTGTAATTCTCAAGATGAGGCATATCATCTTGTTGAAGGACAGTAGCACAAATGATGTCTAAGGATAAAGGACTACCCATGTCACATGTAGGAATGCTAAACTTGGATTGGGTTAAAGATGCAAGTTGTTGTTGTAAAGATGACATAGTTTGAGACAAACTAATAGTTGTGGAATCATTAGAGGAAACAGGTCGCATCAAAATGTTAGGAACACTAGGAAAAGTGTAGGAAGCAGCAGGAATAGAAGACACAAATGGTGGAACATTGGGAACCACCGTTGGAAAAGGATTAGAATAAGTAAAAGGCACACTATGGTATGTAGGTTGTGAGGTAGGTAGAGATACCAGTGAAGCACTCATAGGGATGGATATAGTTGGGAGAGATGTGGTCATCAAAGGAGGATAATAAGTAGGAATGATAGGTAAAGGAATAGATGAAGGTCCTATACTAGTGACAATAGGAGTAAATCC
Source organism: Thuja plicata (assembly GCA_018584345.1). Taxonomy (NCBI): domain Eukaryota; kingdom Viridiplantae; phylum Streptophyta; class Pinopsida; order Cupressales; family Cupressaceae; genus Thuja; species Thuja plicata. Next base: position 1,822,927 of record MU225192.1, on the reverse strand, counting down.
TAGATCTTGAGCCTCTTGAGCTAAAGGTTTAAAATTTGAATGCACAAGATGAGTGATACCATGCAAGAAATTAACACCTTGATCATTATCACAGAGGAATTTCTTAAGAGCCTATATAGCTTGGATGGAATCTTGATTATAGTTTTCTTGGATAAGCCAATTTCCCATTTTATCAAGTTCGGTTGAGAGTTTTTTCACTTGTTCTGGAGGAACTCTTAAGGCATCATCCTCATCATGACATGAGTGAGAAGAGTTATGATCCATAGAAGGATTGGAATCATGAGCTGTCAAATTATCATCTAGGATCCTAAGGAAGGGAGAGGAAGACTTGGGATCAAAGGAACCCATAAGTCTACGGCTTCTTCTAACTGGGATACTATAAGTAGGACTAGAAGTGGTAAAGCTCATACACCAATGCAATGCAAATGAACTAACACAAGATTTTGATTTATTAATTTTAAATGTAATTTAAACAACATGCAAGATCTATCATAAACATGTAAATCTAACACTAAAAGGAAAGATTTGTCTATCGTGGGTTCACCAAAATGTAAAGGAAGAAAAAATAATTTTGTTTTTGTGTTGATTAGGTTTGAGATGTGTTGTATTTCCTTAACCTTTACATTTAATATAATTTTTGTATTGTAATTTGATTAAGCATATAGGGGGAAAGAAGATAAGATGTTCCCCTTTTATCTCCAAATGCACAAATGAAAGATCCAAGTTGATTAACCCAAAAGAAGGATCAATACACAAATGAATCAACCATTTAGAAATGAGGGAAAAGAAGATCTTAAATTTTGTTTTATGATTATGGAGATATGATATATTGTAGTAATTAAAAGAGATTTGAGGAAGTACCAACCTTAAAGAATTGTATATCTTAAGAATGCTATTTTTTGAGGTCTGTACTCTATTTTTGGAAAATCTGAAGGATGAACTAGAACATAAACGTAAAGACGAACAAAACCCAGAAATATTTTTATGATCCAACACAGTCTTGTGAAAAAGTTTGACCTTGACCCACAAATTTCACCACTAACCCAATAATCTCAACCCTGACCTGTGCTGCCTCGAAAGAAAATCTATTTTCAGATCTCGATAGTTCGCTGAAAAGGGTATCCAGATCTGAGTTCAAATCCACAGTCCCGAACCTATATCTACAAGAAAAACATATTTTTTTGTTGGGGGGGAGGGGTTTTCCTTGGTCAAACCTCAGTTTTGGAATTAACCTCAAAGTATAATTGAAATTGCATAAGTAAAACAAAGTAAATGCATAAATTCACCTTGCTTGTAAAAGTCCTTGTGGTGGATTCAAATTTGTGGATCCACAAGTATGTATGCACCAAAATGTATAAAGTAAAGTAGAATGTAGGATGTCTTCAATAAATTTCTTGTAGATTTCCAACACCAAATCTTGAATGGGTTCTTGAAGACGAAGAGGCTTGGAAGAGGGTGGATGGAGAGATCACCAAAAAAAGGGCACTTATGTAGCTTGAATCCTTCAATGGCCTCCAATGGATCTCCTTGATGAAAATGAATGGTTGAATTCTTAAGGATGGATAGATGGTTCCTTAAAATCTTTCTCCTTAGCTTGCTTGAATTGCACTTGATGATAGTTCACACGGTTAGCACTTGGTGGTTAGAGAAAATGAGAGGAGAAAACTTCCTTTTATATGAAATTAGGGCACAATCTTATAAGGAGGCTGACATAGGAGAATTAAATTACAATTAAAGCCTTTACCCCTAGGAGAGGACCTATATTAAATATAATTTAAGATTTGATGTTCTGAAACCCGAAACAGCCAACCCGGAAGTAGGAATTAACATTTTCAAAGACCGGCATCCAGAAACTATGAGATCCCAAAATCTAGACCCTAGGTCAAGGTCAAGGATGACCTTGACCTAGGTCAGTGGTGAGGTCAACCTTGACCTAGGTCAGGTTCGAGGTCAACATAGACCTAAAAGGTTGACCTTGACCCCGAGGTCAAAGATCTCAGATCTGCAGTCCAGGATGCCAAAGACTGGCTAGAGAGAGGTGGAAAATGGGGTAGAATAAAGGGAAAGCCAAGTCTAAATCAGGAACCCATTCAAGGCACTTGAAATGACCCCAAACCACTTACTTGGAAGGAAAAACCAGTCTACAATGGAAGTGCTTCCATTTTCCAACTATACATGTCCAATCTAGTAACTTAAATGTGGGTATTGTAGTTACAAAAATCACTGAATTTTACAATTTTTGATGATCCTATTTGTATTGATAGTGACCATTTTGCTAATTTTATGCTATCCATATCGATGCAATAGTCTTCTCTCTTCATAATGTTATGACTCCTCCTAGTTGCATCAGTGTTAAGTCTCATTGCTACTTAAAATCCTAATGATCTCCATGTTTTCATGACAAAACTGTGTGAAATATAATAATGGGAAAGCAAGATACTGAGAGGAGGGGGGGGTGAATTAGATCTTCAATTTTAAACACTTAAAACAAACTGATCCACATTCATACATAAATGAATCTAATGTAATCTCAGATAGCATCCACACAATGAAATAAGTAACACATAACACAATAACTTGGTAACCCAAAAACCCAAATAGGTAAAACTGGGGTGGGGATGACACCCACAAAATTCTCCACTACTACAGTAATAAAGTGTACCTATTAAGGTTACAAATGTTTGATTACAAAACTTAATCTACCCTGTGAAAGGTCTACCTTGTTAAGAGCTTAAGATCATTACAATCTACCCTGTTAAAGGATTTCAACTTACAATAAAGTAAGCACTCTGTTAGGAGATAAAGAAAGGTCTGCTAGAAGCACTCTGCTAAGATATTTTCACCTGATACAATGATTAGAATCTCTCAAGTATTGATCCTTCATTATGCACTATGATGCTGATGACAAATCTCCTCTTTCCAGTACCTTCTATGATCTCATAATCTAATATAACTTTACTCTGTTGTTCACTATGTTCTCACTCTGCTTAATCTCTGCTTCTTAACAAAATAACCCTCTGTGCATATCAATTTTGAAAATGTAGTCACCACACACCATACACACTTCTCAAAATAGGGTTTAGAAGCAATCTAATATACTTGTTCAAATTTTATAGCGAGATCTTGATCAACGATCAAGATATGATATCCATACCTTGATGGTAAAACAATTAATGCTTACAATGAGTCATGCATAGGATAAAAAAATTAAATGCATAACTAACTCTATATAAGAATATTAAATGCATACATAAGTCAGCCCAAAAAGCTTATATAAGTCGGCCAGATCACTTATCCTTGAAGTTTGTATCATTCCAGACATGTATACAAAAACTATTCTGCTCAGCACTTGACTATCTGTTGCTCGGTACTTAACATCCCTGTATCCTTCTCGGCTTGGCAATGTAACTCAGCTCAGCAATGTAACTAGGCAAACTGAAAACTGCTCGACAATGTTGCTTGGCCTTGCATAGTTTTAGCTCGACCACAATGATAGCGAACTAAAACTGCCTAGATGAATGACTAAGAGTTGGTCACTAATCATCAACAAATCTTAGAGATTAACAATCTCCCCCTTTGATATTAGTGGAAAAAACACTTATCATTACTTCCATTCATTTCATCAAAATATTGCCTAAGTACACTAAGTACTCCCCCTAGGAGTATACTCAAAAATAATATACAAGTTTACATGCATTCAAAAAATTATATACAAGTGTACCTATACTATACTAATGTATCATTCTGTATCCTTTTAGACTTCCTTACTGATTTCCTTACTAACTTCCCCCTTGTTTTTGTCACTGATTGCTGTTGGGGTTAAGTTGTACTTATCCAAAAATTGTTTATGAAGCTACAAGGTGGATTCAAATGTAGTATCCTAGCTTTCCTTTGCAATCTTCATAACTTCTAATTTGATTTCTAGCTCGGCAGCTAGACTCACTAAACTCTTTGCAGTCGATAGATTTGCACTGCTCTGTGATAACTCCTTTGCTTTTGAGAGTTCCTTCTATATTACCTCCAAGTGAGGCAATAGGCTTGTCTGAATAGCTATCAATTTGGCCCTTGTTCAACCATCTTTAGCTATAAGCTTGGCTATTCTCCTTTGTGCATTTATCAACTTATTAAAATGTAAAGAACTAGATGTAGTATCTTTACCCAGAGTAGTACCAGTTGTTCTCAAATCTAACTGTAGCTTCTCAACAAGCTGTAGATTATCCTTTGTGAAAAATTCAACATCACATAATTTTTTGTACAAAGAATAAACATTGGCTGTAACTTTCTCTAAAGTTTCTACAAGAATAGAAAGTTCAACCTGTTTTATGGCAATCTCTTCTGAGATCTTCTCTAGAACTTTGCTCTCAAATCTTCTCCTAGACCATTGTAGAAGCTTCTCATTGATGTCTATGTCCTCATCAGTTACCTTCTGTACAATGTTGACTAGCTGATCTATGATTGGAGCTTGAGGCGTTTCATCCTCTAAGTCAAAAGCCTTTGTAAATATGTCTTTGATGTCATGCAACACCTACTTTTTCTTTTTCTCTATCTTCATCTCTTCCTGTCTCTTCTTCCTCTTAATAAATTCTTGAAGAGTCCCTATTTGTTCAAAAGATAACTCATTGGGATCCCATTGTGGAATTACAATGAATTCATCTAATGTTACATCTAAAATATGAGACTTCTTCTTCAATATTTTCTTCTTCTTCAATTCTGGAGAACTTATGCTCAGCAACATAATATATTTCCCTTTGACAGTGTCAATATATATTGCCTCCTTTAATTCTATCAATATTGTCTGGGGGTTTGGCATATTTCCAATTTTAGGACCTGTAGGAGTGGATGATGCAGAGTGTGGTAGATCAACCAACACTTGCAATGCCTCTTCTTCTTTAGGCTCATCAATAGTATCCTTCATCCCTACTCCACTATCTAAAACTATTTTCACAACCTCTAAAATAGGTGGATTCTGTGAAGTTACCTCTTGTTCATTTGTTTGTTGTTTCTCTTCACCTTTCTGATCACTGCCAACTTCAATTATTTCATCAAATGTTGTGGTCTTCCCTTCTTCTGTGTCCATTGCCTTAATAGGTTAGTCATTGTCTTTACCACTCGGCATCTCTTGTTCCTCGACATTCAAATTGCTTGGATCATCAACTATATAATCCAAAGGACTGTCGGTAGACAAATCAACAGAGTTTGTTGCATCTAATGCATCTTTGGTCTTGTCTTGTTCAATGGAAATTTGATCTTGTGTTACCTATGGTTCAGGGGTTGTCTTGACTTCAACTTATTTTGTCTTTTGCTCAGATGTCCCTTCACCAGATTTCTTATCTTTTGGAATGAGCAGACCAAAGATCTCTTTCCAAATCCTTGTGCTTTGTTGTACTATACCTTCAATGTCATTTTTCAGAACAACATAACCTCTAAGTTTAGGAACAAACCTACTCTTGTCTCATCAATAAATTTGACTATTTGTTTTGAGGTGAGCTCAGGTATTACCTGGGCTAGTGTTCCTTCCCTGATCTATCTTTCTGTGGACAGTGCAAATTCCCATTTGCTTGAAATAAAATCATAAATTTCATCTAGCACATGATTTTCTATCTCTATAGGAGTTAATTTAAAAGTACTCATCATGTCCAAGAGTGCTTCCTGTACTTTGTGCCTATCTACAGTTTTTAACTTTTCATACTTAATGAGCTTAAATGTTGCTAACCCTGCTGAATTCCTCAAAGTGTCACATACCTCATCAATCCTTGCTAGCTTCTTGAATTGATTTTTAGGTATGTTTCTGGGCTCATCATTTTTTGTCTTCTCCTCATCACTATCTATTCCTAAATTTAGTCTCCTTCTTGGTCTTTTTTCCTGGCTTACTCGGCTCAGCCTTAGGAGCAACCTTTGCTTCCTTTTCCAAAACTACTTTCTGCAAATTTTCTCTTGCCATACAATTTGGTTTGTACTTATACTAGGGAAGTAACAGTAGATGCTCTAGTCCTCAGAAAATTAGTTGCAGGAGGTGTAATCTTAGGTTTGTCTTGGCTCTTCTTGGTTACTATGACAATTGATGGTTTCTTTCCCTTAGCTTTCCTAGTAACTTCTTCTGATGCACTTACTTCCTCCTTTGTAGAAATATCTTCACCTTGTCTAGTGGTTAGGCCTAAAGGTGCATCCTTAGGTTCTTCATCACTACCTAAGCCAACCATTTTCTTGAGATTTTTCACAATCTTCTTTCTTTTCCTCTCCATAGTTCCTTCATTCAAACTTCTAGAAATTTTAGCCTTAGCTTCATCAAAATTTCCAAATCTCTCTGTTGTAGTATCAATTGCCTTGGCTAGGAGTGCAATTATGGCAGTTGATGCTTCATCAACATTGATTTCATATTTAAAAGGTTCTAAGCATGTTACCCTAGGAGTCACTGTCTTGATATAAGTATTATCTGTATCAACTAGAAAACATATTTCTTCACAGTGCTTCTCCACTAGTGATTTAGGAATCCTAGTCCTTAATCTTATTCTCTTCTTGAATTCTATAAAATAGCTCCCCATAATGCTATTGAAATTTCTTCCTAGTTTCTCTATACATTCACTAATCTGAGCTGTTATGGGCCTATCCTTTTTCCAAACAATATTTCCCAGTGTAGGAAATGTATCCTGAATGTAGAAAAATATACAAACTAGTAAAGAACCAAAATTACATCACGATCTCTTAGCCTTTATGATTGATGCTAGGTTCTCAACTAGTTGTGTCTTTTGTAGCTCGGCAAGATCATATGTGTGACTCTTCTTCACAATTTTCCATGCCTGAACAACTATTGTACAAGGAACACTATCCAATCTGCTGGACTAATAGAACTTATGTGCTATTACCCTTACTCCAAATTCAAGTTCTAGGTCAGTAATTGTAGAGATAGTCATACCTCTCTTATTCCATACTGCTCCAGTATTCAATGTAATTTCTTCTTTTTTGTTATCCCTCATGGTGCATTTTCCATTTACTACATGATATCCAGTCACTCGATGAATCATGCTTTTGGTGATCTTGACTGGTCCATTATCTAACCACATACACATGTCATGAAGTCAACTAAGAATAACTTTAATCCATTCATCTTTGAAACCTTTGGGAAAATCTAGGGCACGAGTTAACCCTTTGTCGGCTAGATGTTTGAATTCTTCCTTCAGAACTCCATTGTCACACAATTTACTGTAGGATTTTCTCAATTCACTATCTCCTACTTCACCAATCTTAACCATATAACATAATCAAACATCATGAATCATGAGTACCTTTGGTGGAATGGATGAGAGGGCTCTCATTAAATCACTCTTAATCGCACTTTTAAGAATGGCTCAAAAGTTGAGAGGTTCACATTCATCACTCTGTATCAACTAAATTTTCTTTGGTTCTACCTCCATACTCTTAGCTGGTACAGAAGAACTTGCAGCCATAATTTTGAATTTAGGGTTTGAGAGATGAAAAATAGAGTACCTTGGCAAGTAGCTCTTCACATTGTTCACTGTTCACCTTAGGATTGCCGATGGCACGCTGGTAAAAATCTTCAATGCTCAACTCAGTTAAGATCAATTCTACAAATTACTTCAATCACTCCCTTAACCAGTAAAAATTGCAAGGTAAAAATGAGATGTTGATTTTTCACCCTTTATAAGCTTCGAAATGTCAAGGTAGGTGAGCATTGAATGTTTTTCCTATTGAATTAGTGCAAGCCAGCTGTCCTCAGCTTTAACACAACTTACATCCCACTCGGCTCACTATGCTCAACCTTCACAAAATTTCACTCGGCCAACAAAACTTGGCACTCACTAAAGAACTCAGCTTTAGTGTCCATGAGTAGTACTCGACACCTATTAGTGTAATTTTCTCATCTCGGCATTTTGTCTTCAAAATATATCCTGGTACATCTTAACATATGCAAATATGGACTTTTGTACATTTCATGTTAGGAACTGATGTAAGATAAGAATTTTTAAATACAGTTCCTTACATACCTCTTTCTCTTAGTTGGAGATGATGTGATCACCTGATCCATTGGATTGGGTGACCTCAGCTTCATTAGCTTCATTTCTGCATGGTTCAGACTTCTTAACCCATGTCTTGTTCATTTGTTCCCTTATTTTCTCAAGAGTAGGAGCAGGTACTCTTGTCTTGCAATCTTTCCTTGTATGACCAATTTTCAGACAACTATAACAAACTAGGCTTCCATTCATCCAACTTTTAGATTTACCTCTAAAATGTGTCCTTATGTAGTTTTCTGGAACATGTCCATACTCACCACAGTAATGACAACTATGCCATGTATTGTAATCCCAATTTTGAGCATTGCCTTTCCTTGGTGATTTCTCTTGTACCTTTGATGTCCACTATTGTTTACCTTTAGATCTGCAATCTTGTGCTCTATGACCATATTTGTGATAGTTATAGCAATTACCATTGAGTCTAGATGTTATGCTTTCCTTTGTCTTGCATTCACGTGCTTGATGTCCAAACTTATTACAGTTAAAAAAATAACCATTAAAGTTAGTTTTCAGATTGGACTTACCATTCTTGCTTTGGCAAATGTTTGTTGTATGACCTAGTTTCCCACAGTGATGACAAACAAGTTTGTTGTTTCTCGGCTTTGCATGCCTTCTTTCACCTGTCTTAGATGATTCTCCATCTTTAGTGGTTGTACGTTGTCCAGTGTGACCTAATCCAGAAGAATCTTTAGGTCTTCTTGATGCTTCCACCAGTTGTTCAAAGTAGCTAATAGTTGCACTTGGATCATTCACTCTGTTATTAATTTCTTTCTCAGATCTCAATTCATCTTTCAATTGTTTGTTCTCAGATCTAAGATTAACAATCTCCAATTCTTTCCTGTTGATCTCCTAATTTGCAAGTAGTAGTTGATTTTCCATGTCCACTTGATTAACTGTCATTGTTTTCACATCATGTGTTCTTTCATCAAATCTGGTAGTCATCATTCTCTTGTCTTCTTCTACCATATCCTTGTCATCTTTGACTTTATTTTTTTGTTCAACAACTTCACACATTCTTATTGATTGGGCTTCTTGTTCCTTTTTCAAGTTTTTGACTTCTTCACATAGTGCATTATTCTTTTCCAGTAGATCTACTATTGCTGCATCGCTCTCAGTAGAATCTCCATTCTGAAATAGATTTGTGGTGTCCTCTTCCTGATAATGAGTGTCATTCATTTATTTGGCCAAATCTTTCCTTGTAGCCAAGGACTTATTTAATTCATGTCTTGCAGTCTCAAGTTGTTGTAGTGCTAGTTGAATATCAATCTTTCGATTCTCAATGACTTTAGCCATCTTGTAGATCTCCATCCCAAGATCTATATTCTCAAACTGATTATGAGATTTTTAGAGAACTAAGCTCTGATACCAATTGTTGAAAATACAATAATGGGAAAGCAAGATACTGAGAGGGGGGGTGAATCAGATCTTCAATTTTAAATAATTAAAACAAACTGATCCACATTCATACATAAATGAATCTAATGTAATCTCAGATAGCATCCACATAGTGAAATAAGTAACACATAACATAATAACTTGGTAACCCAGAAACCCAAATAGGTAAAATAGGGGTGGGGATGACACCCACAAAATTCTCCACTACTATAGTAATAAAGTGTACCTATTAAGGTTACAAATGTTTGATTACAAAATGCAATCTACCTTGTGAAAGGTCTGCCCTGTTAAGAGCTTAAGATCATTACAATCTACCCTGTTAAAGGATTTCAACTTACAATAAAGTAAGCACTCTGTTAAGAGATAAAGAAAGGTCTGCTAGAACCACTCTGGTAAGAGATTTTCACCTGATACAATGATTAGAATGTCTCAAGTATTGATCCTTCATTATGCACTCTGATGTTGATGATGGATCTCCTCTTTCCAGTACCTTCTATTATCTCATAATCTGATATAACTTTACTCTGCTATTCACTGTGTTCTCACTCTGCTTGATCTTTGCTTCTTAACAAAATAACCCTTTGTGCATTTCACTTCTGAAAATGCAGTTGCCACATACCATACACACTTCTCAAAATAGGGTTTAGAAGCAATCTAATATACTTGTTAAAATATGATAGCGAGATCTAGATCAAGGATCAAGATCTGATATCCATACCTTGATGGTAAAACAATTAATGCTTACAATGAGTCATGCATAGGATAAAACAATTAAATGCATAACTAACTCCATATAAGAATATTAAATGCATACATAAGTTGGCCCAAAAAGCTTATATAAGTTAGTCGGATCACTTATCCTTGAAGTTTGTATCATTCCAGACATGTATACAAAAACTATTCTTCTTGGCACTTGACTGTCTATCACTCAGCACTTAACATCCCTATGTCCTTCTTGGCTCAGCAATGTAACTCGACTCAGCAATGTAACTAGGCAAACTAAAAATTGCTCGGCAATGTTTCTCGGCCTTACATAGTTTTAGCTCGGCCACAGTGATAGCCAACTAAAACTACCTAGATGAATGACTAAGTGTTGGTCATGTTCAGGCTTAGAATTGACACCCTAACTCAGGCATTAGGGCTACACAACAATTCCATCTTCACAATGGAAACTTCCTCTAGCTATGGGTGAACTATGGATGAGGAAGAGTCTCCAGATTCTAGGTCGGTTGCTGTTTGATATGGAATATCACCTCCTGATTTGTAACTTAATGGGAAAAAGGAAGAAGGATTTAAAACTGAATGGGAAAATGGGGTGATACACCAATGAATACTTCAGACTTTGCAAGAACATGAAACTTCAATCCTAACTTACAAATGAAGATCTTAACACCCTGAATCTATGCTCAACATATAGGTTAATAGATGCATGATATCAGGGTTTTACCACAAACAGCTTGGATAATTAACAAACATACATTTCTCATACAAGGCCTTGGAGCAATTGATTATCTTGAGGAGGAACATAAATCTACTCACTTCCTTTGGATAATAAATGATTTGACACTTTTTAGAAAAGATGAAAACATGATCCAATATCGAAACAAATTCACAAATATGAGTCAAAATATCTGGTTCATTCCTTCAAAAATCTGACAAAAATGATTACAAAAATGGCCTTCCAAGCACTTAGGAACGATATGTTCACTATATTCCCTCTTTTCCAAAATCTGCAACCAAAATGGATACAAAATGCATGAAAAAGTGGTATAGGAACAAAATAGCTCACTAAAACCTCCTCTCCACCAAATCTGAACCCCTAACTATGAAAATGAAGGTCCACTAAATAGCCCACATGGCTAACCTCAAAAATGAGATCTCCCTAAAAAAACTCCTCCAAAACATAAAGATCATCCCTAAAACAAAGGCCTAATCCACGCCTACAAACTATCCTCCCAAAATTTTAGCTTAATCCCTAATTTTATGGCATAATTGATGCCCAAAATGAAGCCCTAAAGGCCAATTTCAAAAATGAGATACCTTATCATAGTTGGTAACTAAAGATTTTCATCTTTTTACATTGTGTTACCAACCTTATTACATAACATAACATAAACCCATCCAAATTTAACCTAAAACCTAAAGCCACTGCCATAACATAAAAAAAAACCCTAACTCCATGACATAAACCCAACACCATAGTCTCACCACCCTAACTCATGACATAGCTGACACAAAATTCAAGCTAACTAATCATGCCTAAGGTCGAGCTGACATAACACAATGAAATAAACCTCATCACTAGTGCTGCGATGGACTCAAAAGCTTTATCCAATTTGGTAAAGGTATTGTGTTTTCACTTTGAAAATCTTCATTTGGGGAAGAATGAGTTTAGGGTTTCTGTTGTTTGCGCCGCCATGGAATTTGGAGTTCAACTGATCATAATCTGAGAGCGTAGGCTCTGTGTTTCTGCATGTTCTTGGGCAGCTATTGACACTGGAGTATATATTTCCTTTAAACATGGCATCTAATCTGGAACTCTTTGTGATTTTTGGGCTGCACTTAAAATAGAAGCTTCTCCTTAAAAGCCCAGGCTCTTAAAATTGCAAGATCTCTTTTGCAAAGTGGAGTTAAATGTCATAACACAAGGCATGATCTTGGGGTCATACTCTTGGTAGGATTTATGATTTCTCTGCATAACACATGGCATTAACTATGACGATAACTCGGCCTATGCTGGAGTTAAAATCTGCACATCAACTGGAGGGTGAGTGTTTGGCACTGTGATGTATTTTCTATTTTGGAACTTCTCCTCAAGAATCTTGGGTTGCATGTAGAACACGAGCTCTCCATCATTAACTGGTATTTAGTTTTCATCTACACTTTTACTGGAGTATTAGATGTCATATTACATAATGCTGCACATCCACCTTTGGATTGAAACTTGAGTCTCTTGGTGTAGCTCAAACTTGTAACTTGAAGATAAGTTACTCTTTGATCTCTTTTATTACTTTGTAGTTTTCACTATGCATGCTGTCGTTTTCTATTTGAATATGCTACTTATTACTTCTCTTTTCTTGATGTCGGGTTTCACAGTGAGTTGACTCTAGTTTGTTTGAATGCTGGAACTCTCTATTTGATGTTGACTGTGGCTTTAAACACTCATACAACCTTTTGAACTTGTATATGTTTACTTTCGAGCTCATTTCTGTAACATTGCTTGATGCCGAACCTCACTTTCATTCCCACATGCTATAATTTGCATTATTTTTAAAATACCCACATGGCTTAGCACTTGAAGTTATCAATTTTAATGTTTGTCTGAATTTGAAGTATCAAAATGGGTTTTGTACTGCTAAAATCTTTCAAAAACATCATCTTTGTTGTCTTCAAATACAAAATTTAGTAAGCATTCTTAATGCTTCCCTGTTTCATGATGACACTCCACTGTCTAAAACAATCACACATAAGAGGCACTTACTGTAACATTATGTTAAAAAACACTTTTAGTTCACAATTTTGTTGATAATACTAAGCATCTATTTAGAATGTAAACATAAACATGTTGAATATGATGTTGTCTTTGATGTAAAAATGTACTATTTTCCATGATTTTGTGCTCGAACCATTTGTAGAAGCCATGCTATGTTTGAATAGAAAGCATATTTTCTCTCGCTCCATTCCACTTGGTTGCTTGATGTACCTAGAAATTATTTAGACATACATACTGAAATGATAACAACACTATAAACATAAGTACATACATCACTTTAATTCCAGTAGACCAGAATAGCACTACTTGCTAAATACCCTGCATAAACATTTCTTCAAATCCATATATAGATACTATACTTGTTCCACTCCCATGGATATATGCATAACTACATCACAGGACTATTGTTTACCCTCCATTTTTCATGAACCTCTGCATTTGAACTTATTTTTTATCTGTAAGTGATACCCTTCCTTGTACTACTTTGTTATGTAACACCATCTTCCATTCATGCATAAATATGTCATTTTTCATTTGATGATTTCCTCATTGGAACATGAGCTAAACATGTGAAATAACAACACCATTTGATCATTCTTTTATTGTTTGAGCTCATAACAGCAAAACTAATATCCATTCTATTGTATATATGCATATTCTGATTACAAAATAGATACCATTTAGTTCTATCTGCATATGCATGTTACTTTATAACAGCATTACTGTTATGTACTGTATCTTCTTTTACTTGTATATGCATAACATTTTTCACAATAGCACTATTGCTTGATTCACCAAACATGCACAATCTTTTGATGACAATAACACTGTCATTTTCTTTTCACTCTTACATATGCACTAAAAACTGCATCTTCATATGCATAATGTGATCTTTTGACTGCACTGGATTTTGCTCATCTTTCTGCATATCAGTATCAATAGTGTTTGAAATCTGTATTTGATCATCTCTTCTCTTTCTTGTACTTTGAACATCTAGCATTCTTTCATTCTTTAATAATGCATATTTGTGAAGTTTGAGCACGGGCTCGTGACACTCACTGCATCTTTCAAATATAGCATAGAATTTACATAAAGATATGTTTTTCTGATATTATTATTTTGTCAATGCAAATGCATATCTTGCTATCATATTGATATCATCAGTAAATATGTAGTTCATGAAGTTTGACTAATGCATGGTATCTTTAGGCTTTTATGTATTGCTTAGATCCAATTGGATCTAATATCTCTTTCACACCATGATGCAGGATACAGGACCAAAGAAGACCTAGGATTGAGGACAGACAAAGATAAGACCAAGACATAAAAGACTTCAGATGATGCAGATGAACAACTCCAGAAACTAGAAGACCTCTTAAAGGCAATACATAGACCCTAGACTTTATCATGCTTCCTTCTTACTTTCTTTTCTGCATATGTCCTATGAGTTGCAGTATGCAAGATGTGACCTTAAAGGAACACTTGTCTAATACATTTAGTATGAATGCACAATGTAATGATCATTTATGAATATGAAAGTGTGAATTTGATCAAAACTTAGAGTACAAATATAATATGATAATATGAATGTAATAGCAATGTATTTCTTTTGTATTGGCTAAATAGTAATGTTAAAGGGATGTATCTTTATGTTTATTTTACTTTACTGTTATGACTGCTATCTCGCATGTGAAAAACTTGGGTAACAGGTCACTAATCATCAACATATCTTAGAGATTAACAAAAACATGGTCAAATTTTACAACACCATGGTGACTGTTATGCATATTAGATCATGGAATATTTATTGTTCTTGCATTGTTATTTAGCTTGGCTTGATTAGTATTTCATTTCATGGTGGAACGTTGTTATAACATCATTTGAATAATTGTTTTGTCTTTAGAATGCTATGACCTACAAATGTGCTTTGATTTTGCTGTCTTTCGAGAGGTTTCTTAGCTTTGTGAAACAGTGATTTATATTCTATGCATTGAGATATTTTCCCTTATTGTATTGACTTCATTTTTCTATAATAACAACTTGGGTCTTGAGTGTTTCACTCCTTACTTAACAAGTTGTGGCTTTTCCTTGTTAAAAATATCTACCATTCTGTTCTTTGCACTACCATGGATATTTAACAATGTTTGAAGCTTTTCTTGTTATTTCATCATATTCACTCACACCTTTATAAAACATGTCCCTCACTATTTATAACCAATAGCTATTCTTTGTTCACATATCAAAATTGTTACTTGGTTGCTATAAAATTTATTGTTTTGACCTTTTTATGATAGCATAGTAATGGTCTCAACATGTTATTATTTCATTTCCTTTTCATTATATAAAAACTTTTCATCAAGAATTGTTGTATTGTCACTTCTATTCACCTTGAAAGTGATTGTTTACATTCTTCTTCTGACCATGCCCTTATGCTCTATTCTAATTGCATTGTTACTACCTTTATGGTTTATGATTGTCTATATTGACATGATTACCTTTGTACATCTTTGATGAGAACCTTGTTTTATTACTTCTTTTTGTTATAGAATAAGTATACATTGTCCTTTATACATCCATGGATCCCTACCATTGTACTTAATTAGTTTCCTTTAACTTCATTGTCATGGTATTTTGTGCTCATGTCCATGCATTAAAGTCACTATGCATAATGTTTCTTTGAAATCACACTCATGGTATGTCCGTGTTCTCAAGATAATTTCTCTTTCATGTTTGAACATGACTATTTATGACACTTGTCACACTGTGCTACAACATCATCTTAACATTTTATGGCCTTTGTTTCCACCAAGATTCATAGATCTAGCTCTGATGTTCTCTATCATGCTCTATAATCTCTTTATCATTGATGATTGCATTATCATTATCTCTCACTAATCTGATTGCAACTTGCAGAATGTATATTTCTCTCTCTTTTACACTAACCTTTAAGAATTTATCTACTTCAAATAGTTTTCTTTGTATTTATGACCATGTTGTAAGAATTTGACACTGTCATATCTATGGTGCAATTTAATTCACTGTTGAGATGCATTCAAATAGTTTTGAGCATTTTAGTCACCATTTTAGTGCTCCTGAGCATGTCATAGTCTTGTTTGACATTGTTGACAATGTTTTGATCTTTTAACTTAAAGACACCATGTACTACCTCCTCACACCTTTTCTTATGCACTATTTCTCTTAATGTGGTATCCCTGTCTCTTTCATGTATTTGATTGTACTTGCATCTTAATCAAATTATTACTAGGACAACATTGTTCTTTGATCATTCATACCATTTTCTTAGAAAACTCTTCTCATTGTGTTCTCTTATTATTTTGGCAATGTCTATCATGAAAATTTGATGTTGACTACTTGTGCTTGGTTTCTCTTTTAGATCCATGCACTTGATCATTGTTTGATATCATTAGCATAATGTTTTTGATTATCTTGATTGGCATATTAACTATAGATAAATATTGTAATCATGTAGTAGCATGTTTTCCTATGGAAACAATTATCTTGTAGTTGCCTCTTGGTGTCCCTGACTGCTCCATCTCTGTCATTTGACAACATGCTTATGGTTCTAAAATTAGCATTGCCCTTCATCTCATTTCACTATGATTGTCTTTTATTTTTTTCTTGTATGATAATGTTTATCATCTGAGAACCTTGTTAACCATGATAGGGTGACTACATTACCATGTCATCATAGTCCCATTGAGGAAATACATGTTTATAATAGTGAATCATGATGATTCACTGTTATGAATGATATGTGTCTCCCTGATAGGACTATAATGACATGTTTGATTCAGGGATTGTACACCTTGTCATGATCAACAATTTTCCAATAAAAACATATTAGGCTCAACCCTTGTTGGATCCCATTTTATCCCACATGTTGTAATGCTTATGATATCAACTTAAGATCTTCAATAATGAATAATGATACCTAAACATACACATTGAACAAACTCATTACATAAAAAATATAAAGTATTGATTTATTTTTTGTTCACCAATATGATTTGATACATTATGAAAGATGATTATGCATTTACTGATTTCACATATAGATTGATGAGGATCCTTAAGCTCTAACAAAATTTTCTTTCATCATGAAAATACTTGGACATGGCAAGACAACTTCCAAAGGTAAGGAGATAAAGACTTAACCATGCAACCATGGAATTTGTCATTCATCTAACAATGAGAAGTCCTCTCCTCTTTTTATATGTCATTTCTTTAAATGTATACTTATTTTTCATAGTGCATTGTTTATTCATTCCCATGAATTCTATGGAAAATATTATTTTACACTTATGAATAAATAATATAACATTCTTTTTTGAAAAGATGGGTTGTCCGCCAGCTTACAATATTGATCTCATTACAAAATGAACAATATACTTAGTAAAACATAATTAAGTGACCAAACATGGTCTTATTACAATGTCAAATTACCCAAAAAGTTCATGTTGTGCTTCACTCCATCTAGGATTTATCAGTGACCCTAGTGTTCCTCAAGGCCCTTGTGCTTGACCTTGGTGCTCCTGCACTAGTCACTCACAAGTTCACTGTTGGAAAATTATGAAATTATGAATTTATTAGTACATTTAATTCACTTTCAATTGAAATAGGTCTTGGAGATTAATTATCCTAATCTCTCTTAAGTGATATATGGTTGTTTTATCACTATGTTATATAAGACTAAAACGTTGGAACATGTTGAACTTCAAACACATAAGATGGAAAGAACATTAGCTCTAATAGCATTTTAATACATCGATATATGAATATATTCATTTCCCATTGATAAACTCGCCATCACCAATGTTTATGTACCGGGCGACCCAAGGTGGAATCCATCATTTGAATGTTCTTAACCTGTCTCTGATACCATGTGAAAGTAATTAAATTTATAGAAGACCTATGCAATAGTAGATAATTTTCTTCTTTCTTGATTGCAAGATAACTCCAAAATTTATCTTTAACAAATCTGAATATCAATAATGATATAGTATGATGTTGAATGTAGCCACCAATGTTCATTGCTTGATACATGGAGATAGAATATGAAGAATTCATTGTGAGCGATGAAGAATTGGTTTGTCTTAAAGATACAGAACGTTACCATGATGAATAAGTACATAGAACCTTCTACATCTTTAAGGGAACCATTTCTTCATCGATACCAAGCAAAAATGTAGGGTTCTGAGTTCAATAGATGATGATTATGATGAAGAAGATTTGAAAATGTTCATTTGATGATGATTATGAAGAAATAGATTTGAAAATGTTCATTTGATGATGATTATGAAGAAGATTTGAAAATGTTGCACCAATCTGAATTGGATCAATCATCATTTCAAATATTTTTCATCAATCACCATCAACCATTTTCCAAGAGCAACACCTTTCTCTATATGAATCTTGGTTTACATTTCCCTGTAATCCTAATGCAAAATATTTCTATAAAGTATGTTAGGGGTATAGTGCATTCAAGCAAAAGGCCCTAGAGGATGCTAAGTATTTTGTACCAAAAACCACCTTTTTCTTGGTGATGATCCTATTGGAATAATGGAAGGGTGTGTACTGAGAGGGGAGGGGTGAATCAATACCCTCAAAACTTTTACCAATTAATCGTAGTACTCATAGCTTGCATTACCACCATTGTTTCTTTACTACCTCATGCATGTAATATCATAACATAAATGTAAGTGCATATAAACTAACATAGAAACATTCATGAAGCTCATTTACACATGACACAAGAATTGATAATGCAAAAAACCCCAATTAGAAGGTAAAAACTGCGATGAGGATGAAACCCACAAAGCTTCACTATCTGTAGAATGGAAGGTGTCAGTTAAGGATACAAATTGTGATCACTTCTACTAATCTTACCCTGTTAGGGGTAACATGTCATACTTGTTAAGTCTACTCAGTTAAGAGACTTTAACAACACAATGTATGTGTGCACTCAGTTAAGAGATTTACAATAAGACTATTAAGTCCACCTTCTTGAAGGATTTCTTCTATTTTCTACAATTGTTAGAGAGTAGACAAAAATACTTATGACCTGATAGTTTGCAATCTTAAATTGTTGATTATAGATCCATTAAGTTCACAACATATATGTATCACCTATTGTGATGGATAATACCTTTGTTCTTCTTCGTAGTCTTAAATCGAGTTCTTCATAACTGAATTCTTCTTTATTTGTTCTTCGGCATGAAAACCACTATTTTATCCATAGATGTCCTTCTCCAACTACAATCATCATGTTCTTGATTGATTATACATCTATATATACAATGTATTAACCTAATTAGGTTTCATGCTTTTCTTGAATAACTCTATGATCAAAGGTTTACAACTTGACCTTGATCTCCTAGTTTGCATGAAAACAATCAATTAAACTGATTAAATCCATCAATTACACTTTTATTGATCCTCAAGAAATGGTTGTCCAGCTAAGCAAAAAGATAATTCAAAGACTATAGTGCTTTAGCTGGCATGTATCTCAGATCCACTTTTCTCGATGTTAAAACCGTCTCTCGGTTAGACTGGTGCTTGGTGATGTCTTCTCAGTTATGTCTCTGTAGACTGGTGCTCGGTTATATCTCTATTTAGTTATTTCTCTGCCTTAATTGATATATTATTCTCGGTGTACTAATCATTTTGGTGACCATTGTGTTCAGTGAACACTGCGCTTGGTGATCACTGTCGCTCGGTGAATGTTGTCACTTAGTGAATGCTGACACTTGGTGAATGCTGACACTCGGTGAATGTTGACCGACCAAAAATGTCTACTTGAATACTAATGACAACATCTGATCCTTTAAATATTATCAATCTCCCCCTTTAGCATTAGTATAAAAAATTGATATGTACAGTATATAAACCAAGTATGTTATACTTATACAATGACCCCCTATACGCATGCTCTCGGTATGTATGTACATATACATTTTTCCCCTTTTTTGAAAATAATGACAAATATGTATACCTTACAGCTTGTCAAAAATGTGCTTAGGAGATTTATTGATGTCTGCCATCAGATTTTCCCTTTTCTCCTTCAGGTGTTCTAGGGTCATATGCTCCAATGTGATTTGAGCGTGCATGTCATAGATGCTTTCAACTACTGACATCTCTGGGGTGGAAATTAGAGTTTTTTTTGTTGTCATATGCATCATCATCAATGTGAGATTCGGTAGTAACAAACTTTGCATCTCGGTTACATCATCTCTGATTTTTCTTTCTTCCTTTTGTATCTCAAGTCTTAACCATTTGGATTCAACTTATTTTGCGTAATGCAATTAAAAGGTGTAGACACCCTAAAATGGATAGGCTTGGGACTTTACATTAAAAAACACTAATTTTCATCTATTAATTAATGGTTTTTAATTGTTAATTAATCAACTATTTTCTTCTAAATTCATTCCCCAAATCACCTAATCAAATTCCCAAAATTAATTAAATAATTAATTTTATTTAATTAATTAAATAATTAATTTTATTTAATTAATTAACCTTAACTAATTAATTACCATTAATTAATTAATTAAATTCAATTTCCTATAGTTTTAATTCAAATATTTAAACTTACTAATTAAATTCTTCCAATTAAATTAATTTAATTTCATCAAATAAAGCAATTCTAAATAAAAAAGAATTCAATTATCTCACATGTTGAAAACTTTAAATTAAATATTCATTTATCTTCAAAGAGATAACTCCAATCAAATCACATGGGTTACTCCACCCATCTCTCTAGTTCATATGGGTAACTCCACCCACCTCCTCAGTTCAAAAAGGTAACTCACAATTAGCTCTTAAGTCAACCAAACTCTATCTCCTCTTTACCAATTGAAGAGGTGGAGTTTATTGATGGCTTCTCTAGTTCCTTTTAATCTCAACCATTCATCTCCCTATCTCTGGGATTGATCTCAACCATCATTTCATCCTCAATTTCTATATAATAAACCCTTCATAACCATTTGAAGGATCCAGGATTTCAAGCTCTTGTGCACCATTACTATGTCAGTTTGGTTCTAGCATTCAAGCCATCTTGTGATCACACACCCATTTCAATTATCCAATTCTTGACACTTCTCAAGTCATAGACGCTGCCCACATAAATACTGAGCATCAAAAACAATGTTTCAGAAGGAGTAGAGAGAGTCAATAGAAGCTTCAAGCACTTTGGGGTTTGCATTAATTTGTTTTCCTTTCTTTGCTTGTACATTTTATTGGTTATGTTTCAAGTTATTCATTATTGGTAGCTTTATGTACTTTCTTTATTTCATTATAAAACCTTTGCTACTAACCCTTGCCTTTGGAAAACTTGGGAACCACAGATCATGATTAAGAGAGGCATCCATTTTGGTGAACCCGACGTGAAGCAAACAACCTGAATATCTCTTGCATACAATAGACAGAATCCTTTAGCCTTAGCCGTATGGTTGCATACCTCATTTTCCATAATTTTCTTGATATCTGTGTAATTTTGCAATTGTTGGTATTTTTCCGCAATTGACAAAATAGTATCGCAATTGACTGGTTTAATGCCGCAATTGATTTGAGGGTTTTGCAATATTTTCTGTCATTTTTCAATTCTCTATTTCTAGAATTGTGCTGCAATTGACTAATCTGTGCCGCAATCACCTGCATATTGTTTCAACTGAGTGTATTCTTGTGTAATTGACAAAACTTTACCGCAATCTCCAAAGTTTGCCACAATTTCCAAAAGCTTGCCGCGATCGCTAAAAGGTTGTCGTAATAGCCAAAACTTTGCCACAATTGAGGGAAGGTATTTATGTTTTGCAATTATCAGCTTCTAAAATTTTGTTTGAAATATTTAAAATATAACATTTAAGTATAAGTGACATATTACTTCCAGGATGTTTGAGAGTGGTTTCAAATCTCTAGGAGTTAAAATGCAAAATCTAAATTTTTGAGGATTTAAAAAAAAATCAGACATAGGCAAATTTCAGGATTCGGCGTGTGTTACTAACCTTGTTGTTTCAGCTTGTGGCATTGGAAACAGATTCAAAAAAGAAACTAAAATCAACTTGTCTATATTTTAGTGATTAAAATGAACATTGCATGCAAACATCTTGAACCTCACATTTTCATATTGGTGCTTAAAATTAACATGGAGGTTAAGAATTGAGCAAAGGCAAAAAAACATTTCAAATTTGGTACAATAAAAATGAACAAGCAAATCAACACCTATTTTTGGGCTTAAAAATGAACACTTGTGCTTGTATGGTGGTGTAGCTTAGTTCACATTTCAAACTTTCAGAGCTTAATATATTTACCGTATGTCTTAAGTTTTGGGTGCACTTGCACAATCTATTAGATTAGACATCTTTATACTTTTAGAAATGCATGTCCGGGGAATGTGCTTCTTCCTCGGAGAACGACCTTAAACTAGTAATCCTTATGATCGGTATATAAACAAGGTGTGAACCAAAGTTTTGTCTTATCTAGCCAAGCTCGGGCGAGGTGTGTTGATGATAGTCTAGATCAGGTGAATATCCCTAACGATCCAGCGTGGTCAACTAGGGTCTTAAATGAGTCACACACATACAAACCGATTGGATAGATGCCACAGACCCTAACTACAACGTTGTTAATTAGAGGCCAACCCCATCTACCTCCAAAGAGATACCTTATTATAGTGCAAGGGGTTGCAGAATTTCCCCCCAAGATTCCCAACATATGTGTCCCACGGTATTTGTGTAGTGAAAGAGATCTTCACTCCACGACAACAATACCTGGCAACGGCAAAAACATTGGCACATACATCATCGACCTTCATGTCCTAGTAGTGTGACAATTGTTGTGTGAGCTAATGGAAATTCAAGCATTGGGCCTATAACATTGTATTTTGAAGCCATTGACCTAGATTAATCTGATTGTTCATTATTGAGACCTTGTGATAACCTTGCAACTTCAAAAAGTTGTAGAACATACACATTATCAATCTTCATTCTTCAAAACGCAGTGTCTATTGTGCTTGTTCTTTGATCATTTTCTAAAAATGCAAAACAAACATCTAAAGTGTCAAAATAAGTCAAACGTGTTAAATTCTAGGGTTGTCAACATCAACTATCTCACAAACTAGAAGCCTTGTTCTAGAAAATAAAAATTGTCAGACAGTGATACCTATCTCCTAGTCTTTTTTGAGACTATTTCCTATTTACTACAATTGCTCGCATTTTGCCACAATTGACAGAGGTCAACTACAGTTAACTTTTTTATTGTCGCAATCTACTTGTTTATTACCACAATCGGTGATAAAATACCACAATTGACCATTCACTTTGCCACAATCGGTGGAGTCATGTTGCATTTGACCAGAGATATTTTACACCTATTTTGACCTAAAACCTTGAAAGAACTCTTCATTTTGTGTCAAAGACCAGTGTCTATCCTAGAAAAACATGAAGAACATTCTATGAATCTCTAAACATTAAAGATCTCCCTTCTTTGAAAAAGCATGATTATTGTCTAAAAGTTGTTAGTTCAAAATTTCAGACTTGAAATATCTTGATCTCATCATATCAAACATCATCATTATCTCTATCAAGTGACTTTGTCCCAGGAAAAGGTTGACAAAATCTTATCTTTTACATCATCAAAACTTTGAGATCAAGATAAATCAACATCTATCCTTAGAATTACCCTTGTCCAAAACATAACTCAGACTTCCTTAGAAAGGTTACCCTTTTATGTTTTCTTTATATCACTTGTTTTAGTTACAAAATCTAGACCATACTATGTCTCAAAAACTTCATGGAGTGCCTTACACAAGGTCAAAGGCTAGAACACAACCTGATGAGTCATATATCAACAAATTCCCTACTTGGGAAATAGAGCAAGATGACAATCCTTTCATAAATACCAATTTTTCTCTATTCATTGAACAACCCCACGGGTCATATTTTTTCCAAAATGTCACAAAAGAGGAGCTTGAAGATATAGAGCGAGATGCTTACTCCACACAAGTAGTTGATGCTATTGTAGAGAGGAATCCTGAATGTTTCTTAGCCATGTTGATAAATAAGGGAGTCAAACTCCCTGCTGAATTGAGTGTGTCAGCCATATAGCTCAAAAACCCTCTCGTAGGTCAAAATAGTAGTCAGCCCTCTCAAAAGCTACCTATAGTTTGTCAAATCTTCCCACCATTGACAACACCCACATTGGCACAAATGATACCCAATCAAACCAATTGTGCAAACCAAGCAAGCACATCTTCCACTCAAAGCATGACAGGCTCGCAACTAAGTGTACCCATGGTTACTAGTATGCCTCCACCTTCAACCTCATGGCCTAGACAATCAAGCTCTCATGCTATGTGTTGACAGGACTTTGGTGACCGGGTCTGCCAACAGTTGTAAGTTTTCACCGGGTACCGGCCAACTTCGCCTGCAAAGGTTGTTCGGGGAAATGAGATTCCCTGGGCCTCCAAGCACCTGAGAGTCGGGTCTCGATGGTGCAGGGCTCGGTTGGGAGATGTGACTATTTTCGAGGGGGATATCTGGTTTGTTCAACTCATTCTCTCTGGGGATTCAAGAAGGTGAGGTTTCTCCAAGCATTCTACACATAGCAAATAAACTAAAAAAGATCCTGGAGGGTTAGAAGTATTTCATCTACCTATAGTTATGTTTAAACATTCAATACATCAATAATGCTCTGATATACTACACTAAATACCTAAGAAATACACAACCATCAGCTCATATTTGATCAGTAGCAAGGGGAAGGAGGTCGTTAATATACTTAAAATATTAGAGCAGAAGACATGAAGAACATTAAACATAAAATACCATTAACTTAGAAGACAAAGTGTCAACAACATCATTGCAAGAACCATCTCTTCTTCATTAAAATTTTCTTCCAGCAAGCACTGGTGCATGGTACAATGGTGGCTCCAAGGGAGCATCTAACTATTGAAAGCTTTTAATACCAAGGAGCATTGAGCTCTGCAACTGAAGTGAAAATACTGCTTCTCTATTACTATGGACTACAAAATCATCAATTTTGCTGATCCTTGGAATAGGGTCGGACTTGCTATTTATACACATTTGCATCTAACTCTAACCTTAGCTGTATTTTAGATTACACTGTACAATAGAATATATTATCCGGTGGCCGGTACTACCTGCGCCACTCTACAAAAGGCCTTGAGACGGAATAGGCCTAAAATGTCAGAAGAATAAGACAAGAAGATGGAGTGGAAGAATTGGCCTTGAGAAGAGAGCTGAGAAAGAGAAGGAAGAAATTTGATCCCCTGAGGATCAAGGCTATATGCCTCATAAATGGGAAATGTGGTGCCCTATCTCCAATGTGCCAGGTGTATATCTAAAGCGGTTCCTTGAGAAGATCATTTGTTAGAAAGCCCATTGTTGATCTGACATGTCTTGATGTAGCTATCTACCCTCTGACAACCTTCAACAACCTTTATTAACTGCTTGAAAGTGACCTGTCGGTCTTGGCGACCGGGACACAAATCACCGAAAGAATACAAAAATGTAGGATTTGGGACTCCAGGATTTAGGAACTTTCATTCCAGAAGAATAAAGAATACACATACTTAGGTTTTCTCAGGCCCCTGGAGAACCTTTTATTGCTACTTATTATCGTTGAAGGTTTGGAGGAGGCGGGAGATTCCATCCTCATCAATCTCTTTGAGGCCAGACTGTCGGTACTTAGCCACCTTGATCTATTCTCCTATCTTTGGAACATTCCCTTTGAATTCATCAGCCATTTTTTCCGCATCATGACCACTAAGGATCATGCAAGTCAATCTCGCCATTTGAGTTCCATCTACTCCCTCCGGGGATTGATATCTTGACTCCATTAATTCATCAAACTTCCCCAAAATGTATTCCTCCAGCGTGCATGTGTCAGTGCTGAACGAGTCAGCTCCAGAGACCTTTGTGATAAAATCCTTATACAAATTTGAAGAATATTGGACCATGTTTACTTTATCGTGTAGAGTCCCCACCAGTTTCTTGAGCACCTCCAATGAGAGGTCAAGTCTGGAGTGTTGGGTCCTCACAAAATCGAATGATTCTTCCCCTAGAATCCCAGATTCAGAGACCATTTCCTCCCCAAGGCCGAGGAGTTCTTCAAGTTCTACCTTCCATGCTTCATAATTTTCCATATCACCCTCCCATAGGTTGATGATAGTTTCTGCATGATTCAAAACATGGTGGGCTGTATACAAGTCTGGGAGGGTGGATACCAGGAAGCGTCGGGCATTTCCTATCTATAGAGTGACCCAATCATCGATCTCTTGGGATTTCTTCTTCATTTCTCGTAGGGAGTCTATGTCACTCTGTGGTAGTGGTGTATCAGATGTGGAGTCCTCCAGAGGAATGACATTGATAGGCTGGTCCAACTCAATTAGAAATCCCATAAGGTTTGCAGTTTTCTCCCTCTCCGCCTTGAGCCTTTGGGCTTCCTTTTCATATCCGGCCGCCATGGCTCTGGTCACTTATTTTAATAGGTTTACTTCACCCTATTTTCCTCTTTTTCCCAGTGATATATCTGTGATATTGTAATCTCTGACTGCAGAGGTTGCTTTGTCAGTGTCTGGGGGAGGTGTTGCCACAACTGCAACTATTTTTCCGCTTGGCCCGGTTCAAAGAGTATGAACCATCTGGGATTTCTTGGCCCTTGGTGGTTCCTAGGCCTGAACCATCATCTCGGCCAAGGAGAGATGAGCTCTGGGAGTCGGTAGGGCCTTTCTCTTCTTGGTCTCCAGCAACCACTATGATGGTAGGGGTGGATTATTAGCCAAAGCTTGTTCCTTGGGTTCATCCCTGGTATCCTATTGTTTCTCCTCTTCACTGGTGTGGGTCTCCCCCAGCTCCTTCTCTGCACATTTTGATTTGTCAGTGACATCTTCCCCAGCGATGTTTGTTTCTTCAACTCTGTCATTTGTATCTTTGGCTTCATCTGGGCCCTCATCAACTGACCCAGGGGTTTCTTCTCTTCTTCCTCAGCCTTTGTTGTTGGGATTTTCTCTTCCATTGGTATATCTTTTGGTAGTGGGGGAGGAATTGGACCAAGATTTAATGTTTGGTCTGTAGTGATTACTTGCCCAAAGGTCATTCCAGAGAGTGGCACTTGGAACACAGTGGTTGAGGTTACGGTTGCTCCCGTAGGTCTGGTTCCCTCAATGGATGCCATTTGTTCACTCTTCCTTTGTTTATCCCCTCATGTGTCCTATATCTCTGGGACCCTGAAGGCAATCTCCTGTTCTGTTTCTTCCTCCTCCTCCATCTGTTCTTCCTAATCCTGCGCAGGTTCTTTCTCCTCAGCCTCTTCCTATGCTGGGCCCTCAACCTTTGTTTGCTTTATGTCCCTCTGTAGGTTCTTGAACTCGTTGGTTGCAAAAACTTCATCAAATTCATCCTGCAGGGGAGGATTGGCTGGGACATCAGTAGGCTCTGGTTCCCTCTCTGGTTCTGGGGAGTCAGAGGAAAGGATCTCAACTTGTGGGATCTAGGGAATCCCTAGTTTTGGCTCTGCCTTAGGCTTTTGGGTAAGCCTCTTCTTCCTCTTAGTGACTAAGGGTGGTCCCACATCCCTTATTTCTGCTTTCTCTTCTAGATCCACCCCCGTTGCCTTAACCGTTAAGGTGGCTAGTGAAGGGGAGGAGGGGGGACAAATTGGTCCGGTCATGAGCACCAGAGTAGCCATTCGTGTGATTAACTTTTCCTTCATTTGTTGGGAGGCCACCACTGATTTTTTTATTTTCTCCCTTATGGATATTTCTTTCCCAGCCAGAGTTTCTATTATTCCTTTTCCTTTATCCACTCCCTGTGAAGAAGTCTCAGCCCCCGGGGTTAACTTTGGTATCGGCTGGGCAGCCCGGCAAACACTCCCAGGGCACACCTTCTTGAAACAGGTGTGGTTGCGTTCAACCACATTGTGGGTGAACTCTTCAATAGTGGGCCCTTCCTGGGCATCCCAATTCACTGGTGTGAGGGCCAATTTATCGATCCCCTTTGCTTTGTACTGGGGATCTTTCGTGGAGCTAGTGTCTGAGAATTCTTTCAAAAATCTCCAGAGCTTTAATATTTCCATCATCCTTGCAGTCATTCTGACATAATGCTACCCCTGGACTTCCACGTCATCCTAGAAATCTTCCCAGAAGTCTTTCATGTGATATTGATGGGGCTCTGATGCCCGGGGAAGTGTCGCTGCAATCTTTCCATGCGGATCAAAATGTTTCCACGCTAAGTAAAATTATGCCAGGTTATATATTTTAAGCTCATTATCTACTTCTTTGGCGGTGGCCAGACTGCATGAATAATTCCCACAAGTGATTGGGAATGGATTATTTGTTACCTTCTTCAAGGCAAAGAAGGTATGCAGCTCCAGGATTTGCCTACAATACTCCAGGAGAATTATCTTGTCCCCACAATGTTTGGGCAACAAGTAGGGTTTCCCAGAGAAGCCGATCACCCTTATGTATGTATTCTATTGAAATTGTATATAGTAATGGCCATAGCTCCGAACCAAATTCATCAACTCTGTAGACAGGCAGTACCCTGCATCCCGGGTGGGTGTGAGAAGGTGGTAGTAAATGAATGCATCATTTACCCAGCAAAAACTAGGGAAGCTGGCCTCCCATTAAATCTATGGGAAATGGTCCCAAGGGGCCTTCTAGCCCAGGCTGATCCTGAGTACGTCCTCTATGAGTAACCCATTGGTGTGGGGTCATTGTTGTGCTAGGGCCCAGAGAACATAAGAAGTCATATAAAACTTCTTCTTCTTGGCCAGCTGAAGGAACTAGGAGTCCACATGGTTTGAAATTATGGTGGCCCAGTCAAAATACTCCCCACCCATGCTGATACCAAGCAAGAAGTAATACATCCACCTAGAGAATTCTTGGGTGTGCTATTTCCTGAAGACCCGGCACAGTGCTATCATCCCCATCTGGGTGCTCTCTTTGAAATCAAACCTGGGGATTTCTAATTTCATCCTCTTGGGGTCCCTCTTTGGGACCTTGAGCCAATTATTGTTCATATATATGTAGGCCACCTCCTTCAACTACTTAAATTAGGCCAAGGCATCTGATCGAGTGATCACAGCTAGCTTGTCAAATTGGGGGACTCCCAAGCCCCTCTGGAAAGTATCAGGGTTTAGGGACACCATGGGAGTAGGCTACCCTGTTGGCTCCGGGGCCGTGAGCATAACAACCTAGATAGATGTGTAGTAGTGAGCTGCAAGTGTAAGAATAAGCTCTGGTGATTGCACCAAGCATGGGAAACAAGCTTCCTTGAGGATCCCAGAATTTTTTATTTTAATGGCCAATGGATCCCCGGCCTACCGCTGGATGTACATCATTTTTACTAAGGCCTGCATTTCGGGCCATGTCCCGACGCTGGTGTCGGTAATGAGCTAGACTTTGGATTCAATCTTTGAGCCCATGATGACACCATCCTTCACATATTTAATTTTCATGGGTAATTTCTCTAGAGCCTTTTCTATTTTGGACCTAACTGCTGCTTTTGTACCCACCATAGAAGGAAGTTCCAAACTTCTGGGTAGTGAAGATGCGGAAGCCTCAGACATGTTTGACAAATTTTTTTTTGGAAACCTACAAGGCAAGGTGACCGTCAAAATGTATAGATAAATAAAAATGCCAGGGTCTGGAGATCTTACCATCATGGCGCTTGCTTTCCCTAAAAAGTTAGCATAGTTCAAAAAATCCTAGAAGGTATATATGTATTTTGCGAACTTAGAAATTTAACCAACATCCGGGCACGGGGGTTTCATCATAATCACTGAAATAAAGACATGGGTTTGGTGATGGAAAGAGACCCAGAGTTTGGGGAACTAACTGTTGGAAGGTGTGCATGAAAAGTGAGCCGTTAGACCCACGTGGGTGCCACGTGGGTATGCAATAAATGAAAGTTAAAACGGTGGTAGCGGAGCCAACTGTCTGAATGCATGAAAAATGAAGGCCACTTGGAAAAATTTAAATATGCATGTGGGATATAAATGAATGGCATGCTGGTTTATGGAGGAGAGAGAAAACCACCTATTTGAAACCGGCCGAGAGCTGAGTTTCAACCAGGCGGTATTCTGCATAGAGCGAGCTCACGAATTAGAAACTAGAAATAGATGCAGCATGGCGAGCTTGACATACTATTAAGTACATATGCACAAAATATACACTAATATACAATAGAGCTGAAGGGGATATACATGCAGGCTAGACGGATATACAATAGTATACACCAAATGAGCACATATACATGAAACACAGAGTGACTATTTATAAAAATTAGACAATGTACAAACATTTACAACCTTTTCACACTATCTACATATTATACTACATCTACACAGAGGGTGAACAACCCTCCGGTAGAGCCGACCCACCAACGGATGGTGAACCAGAAAGAAATGCAACACAAAATAGAAACAAGACAACACAAAAACCAGGCAACAACCAAAAAGCAGGAAAGAAAATAGAAAGGAAGGCACCAACCTAACAATGAAGAAAGGAAAGGAAAGGAACTTGTGCTATGAATGCTTTGCAATAGCCACTACTACCAAATGATCACTACTTGCCACCATAAACCACCCACAATTGCTCAAAAAATCTCAGAATGGATCGCACTAAATTATCGCTAAATCGCTGGAAAATTGCTCTCAAATCACTCAAGTTGCTTAAGTATTTAATCATGGTAAATTTGAAAGTGATAAGTAATTCCTATTTATACCCATGGTAAAAGCAAGTTACCTTTCCTGGCGCAGACTCTAGATAGACAGACCTCCAGACTCTAGGCCCGGGGATTCCATGCAACCATGCCATCTTAAGAAAAGAAGACATCGTGGTGAAGAATCTCAGAGTCTAGAATCCAGCTCATGACAAAGGAACAACCAACTCTAGGACTAGATCCTAGAGACACAAGAGACAAGAAGAAAACAAAAACAACACCACGGGGAAGAAAATGCCGAAGAAGGAAAATAGAGAACAAAGAAAAAAGACAAGGCAAG
The DNA here is from genome assembly GCA_018584345.1 of Thuja plicata. Classification (NCBI taxonomy): domain Eukaryota; kingdom Viridiplantae; phylum Streptophyta; class Pinopsida; order Cupressales; family Cupressaceae; genus Thuja; species Thuja plicata. Next base: position 1,791,970 of record MU225192.1, on the reverse strand, counting down.
AGCCAAAATCAGAAAGCAAAAAAAAAGGGGGACCCAACATTTTGCACACAAAATGTAGGGATGGGGATGCAAGGCATAACACTATGCCTTTCATCCCACCAGCGAATAGCAACATTGCTGAAACTATGTTGCTACTACAGTCAATTCCTACTAGCCTTGGGATCAACACATCATTCCCGCAGGGATCCATCTCTGCAGGTCTGACTTATAGTCAATGCCCACCCAAGGCTATACCTTTTCCCATTCAAAAACCAATCCGACCCCAGCAACAACAAACCCAGCTTTAGTTTCCACAAATCCACCCCCAGCAACATCAACCCCAACTTTAGTTTCCATATTCCAACCTTAGCAACAACAACCCCAGATTTAGTTTCCACAAATCCAACCCCAGCAATAGCAACCCCAGCTTCAGTTGCCACAAAGCCAACCCCAGCAATAGAAACCCTAGCTTTAGTTGCCACAATTCCAACCTCAGCAGCAACAACCCCAACCCCAACTTTAGCAGTACAAATATCAACCCTAGCAGTATCAACCATAGTTTCAACAACAACATCCCCAACCCCAAAAACAAACACAAAAAAATCAACCTTGGGTAACTCACATGCCCCTATATCATAATCACGTGTTGGTAAATCAATATCAAGTCCCAAAGATGAGGTCCTATGTTCCTACTCAAGGGACACAACCTGATGAGTCCTATATTGGGAAAAAAAGAAAGATGATAACAAATTTCCCTCATATGAAGAAGAACAAGAACCCAACTACTATGATGACAGAAACCCTCTTGTCTATTTAGAAAGTTTCCCTGAGTTGGCACACAAACAATGGAAAACTAATATCCTCATGCAACAAGTGCAAGACCTGCAAAATCAGCTAGATGATCTTCAAAGTCAAAGTCAACCAAAGTCTTACACTCTAGAGGACTTATATCCCTACCCTATTGACTATATGTCTCA
>MU225192.1:1764185-1790951 GCA_018584345.1 Thuja plicata | reverse complement strand
GTCATCCTTGGGAGACCAATCTAAACCTTTCAAGAGTTTAATTCAAAAACTGGTTCATAGACATCATTCTATTGTTAAGCAAGATCAAAATCATCTACCCATGTCTAGCAAGGGTCCATTCCAAAACAATAACATTGTTGACACATCTATCTCCTATGAAGAATTTGTCCCACAAAAAGCCTCCATGCTTCCATTAGTCATTCATCCCCTGAAGAGTCATAAGAGAAAAAATTTCCATTCCTATCAAACAATATGTCTAGTGATGAGACCTCCCAAGGGCTATCCATAATAGATTTCAATGTTAATTCCTTTTATGACTCAGCTATCCTAGATCCAATGCCACCAGGTGCTCCATTCCTAGATGAACCCACTCTAGAGAGTCACATTCAAAATCCTTCTCCCTCATGTCCAAACATTGAACCCTTCCAAGAATCCACCATACATATTCCAATTGATATCCTATGTCAAGAGGATGATGCAAAGCATGAAGAAACAAGTCCTCAAGAAAATCAAGATCAAGATCCCAAGAATGACCAAACCTATGTAGTTTTTGACCAAGATCATATACTTCTAGAAACTTGTGAAGATTCCACTATCCTTGACCATCCTATGCAAGCCAATCCCCTTCCATCCCAAGAAAAAAGTTTCCTTCCAAGTCTTATGGACCTTCCACTTCCCATTCCTAAGCAAGATCATGACATCCTTCCCATTCCTTCAAAGGATTCCATTCAAAATCAAGAGAAAATCACACCTAAAATGGAGTCTGATGGTCCTCTTCCAAGTCAAGATCAAATTATTCCTTCACCTTCATGTCCACAACAAGATCCCATCATCCCTCCAAATTCTCCTCATGATCTTATGATTCCTTCATCTCCATGTCCTAATCCTCCATCTTCACCACAAGATCACATCCTACCAAATGATCTTGTCACTGCTCATATTCCATCACAAGATCTTATCATTCCTCCTGATCCCCCTCATCATCCCAACACATTTATGCAAGTTGTTCATAAACACCATGAATTTCACATGGATTCCTTTACTTCTATCTAGTCTGGTCCACTTCATGATCCTATTGTTTCTTCCATATCATATCCACCTCAAAATGGGCTCGTGTCTTTTAGAAAGTATCCTACTGGTCAAAGAAAGCATTATCAAGTCAAAGGGTTAGACCTCCATGAACAATGTACATTAAAACCCTTTCATATCAAAGAAAATTATGATGGTCATGGACTCCATAAGAAAATTCATTCTCAAGATGTTGGTACCCCTTCCAAATCCAAATCCAAATCCAAATGTATACCATCCCCTTCACCCCTTCCTTCCATCTTAGGTCCATATTTTCCTCCATCCACTAGTTCACAATTCACTTCTCCTTTCCTAAATCAAGGTCAGAAAAGGCACACATCTTGGAAAACCTTCCACCCATCCAAAAATTCTCCATACCATTATTATCCATCCATGAACCACATTCCCTTTTCAAGAAATTTGGATGCCAAACATAAGTTCCATAAGTCAAAAAATCCACATGCGGTCAAGGATCAAAATGTCCAGTCTAATCGACATGCAAAAACAAAGAAAAATATGATCCAAAAGGAAAAAGAAATGTCCAAAAGGACACAAAGGCCCCTTGAGTGAAAATAAAATTTGAAATCAATATGGGTTCCTAAATATCTTATAGAAACAATGCGTTCTAAGGGCCCAAAAAAGAATAAAAAATCCAAATCCATGTGGATTCCTAAGAACCTTCTTGAAGCACAATATCCCAAAGAAAAATCAAAGTTGGCATCAAAAATTTCTATCCATCCATTTAAACACCTCCAACCTTCCAAATCCATTTTGGTTTCTTATGTCCCAAAATTCATAAACATTCCTCCATCAATTCCAAAATCTCCTTTTCTTCTATCAAATCCAAAATCTCTTTTCCCTCCATCACTCCATCATCCCTCAAGGTGTGTGCCAATGATGTTCGTTCCCACATATCCATCCACTCAAAATCAATTATTCTCACAATCCCTCCATTATCCAACACATATATTTCAGTCTTACATCCATCCTCTTGTCCAATCCTATGCATAAACCATCACCTTATCCCACTTCATCCAGTTTATCCCCCTTTTTCCATCACCCTATCAACATCTTTGAGCATACCTTCAATAGCCATGATCTATTATAACACATATTACAAGGTTACAATCTAAAGAGAAAGATTCTTAATTCCTTCCTCCATTTCCTATCATGAGTCTATTATCTTCCAAAAAAGTCAAAAAAAAAAGAAGAAAAAAAAAAAAGAAGAGAAAAAAAATAGAAAAATATTCGTCCACTAGTGAAAACCTGGAAAACAGGCGCATTGGGCAAGTACCATGATAAAAACCAGGCAAACATGCATCATGTGTAATCTACAAACCTCTTGCATTCCATACATGGGGGCATGTTCCATCCATATTTTCCTATCATATCATATCCCTTTCATTTCCTCCATTAACCTATATCCCTCATATCCCTTATCTTATCAGCATCCATATTTTACAACTTTGATCTTGACAAGGCTAGGGATCTCCTGAGAAGCATCACATGTCCTATATGTTTCATGTTTTCCACATTCCTATGGTCCATATTTCCTATCTTTTCACATTCTTGAATCCATATCCCTTCCCCTTGTACACTCTTGAACTTGTTTTCCCTATCCATGTCCTATCATTATCCTATCAAATCCCTCTCTTGGTCTTAATAGAAAATACAAATTAAAAAATGCAAAACATATTTTCAGCATCCTCTTGACATATCCACTCTTGTCAACCAAATGCCAATCAATGCGCCATGTCTTTATCTTATCTTGTCATGTCCAATCCCTTAGCTTGCAGGGAAACATGTTATCTCATCCTGTGGATAGTCCTAGGCATCCAAACAACTTCAAGACATATTAAGAGACCTTTTACCTTCATCCATCTACTAGTTCATCCATCAATCCATAATTTCCTCACCTTGCTAGACTAGGGGCAATCTAAAAATATTCTATGTGGGCATTTGACCTAATAGGTATGATTACATCTTCTTCAGCAAATGGACACAAATACATCATAGCAGCAACATAGTACTTCACTAAGTGGGTGGAAGCAATTCCCCTCACTTGCATAATTGGAAAGCACATATCAATGTTCATACTCAACCAAATCATCTGTCGGTACGGGATCCCTCAAACTATCCTGACAGATCATGGTATGCCTTTCCAAAACAAATATTTTGAAGATCTATGTGAACAGTTCCATATCAAGCATGGGTTCTCTTCATTTTATTATCCTCAAGGAAACGGCCAAGCTGAAGCTACAAACAAACAATTTTGAAAATCTAAAAGAAAACAATGAATGAATCAGGGTGAGATTGGTATTTAAAGCTTAGTCCTGCATTATGGGCATACATAACTAGCATGAGAACACCTACAGGAGCCACTCCTTTCTCCCTAGTATATATAATAGAGGTGGTACTACCCCTTGAAGTGGAAATCCCATCCCTAGGGATATCATTAAAGAACTTGATTTCAGATGAAGACTACAGAGTAGCAAGGCTCAGTGAACTAGAGTTACTAGATGAAATAAGACAACATGCCTTCAACCACTTACAAGACTATCAGAATCATCTTAGAAGAATCTATCACAAGAAGGTGAAGCCATGAAAATTTGAGGTAGGATACCTTGTCCTCATGGAAAATCAAAATAACCAAGCAGAAAGAGTGAAACCAGGAAAGTTCAAGCCTAACTGCATAGGACCATTTGTTATTGTTAGCTCTACCCAGAGTGGGGAATTCATACTAGCAACACCAGAGGGAGATCAGCTCCTCAGATATATCAACAACATTCACCTCAATAGGTTCTATGCTTGAGGCCTCCATGGTTAAGGCACTTATCTATATATCCATTAATACCAAAAAAATCAGAAAATACAAATGTTACCTTGGTGAAAACCTGGCAATCAGGCGCCTTGGTGACAAATAAAAAAATTCAAAAAAAGAAAAAAGTAAAGAGAAAAAATTTCTCTCTCAGTGAAAACCTGGTAAACCGCTGCTATTGAGTAGGTAACTTGGTGAAAGCCTGGCAAACAGGTGCCAAGTCTTCAAATCCAGCTTCACCATCAATGAACTCCAAGATCAAAAGTTTGAGCATACTTCAAATGCAAGAATAACTACCCAAGATATATCCAGAAGCACAAACCCCTCTAAGAACCAAACACTTATCCATGGTTAGTAATGGTCCACCAGACTAGGGGGCGATTTAAAATGTCCTAAAAAAATCCAAAAAATTGGAAAACTCATCAAAAAATCCAAAAAAGATCAAAAATTCTGAAAAAATCAATCTTCTTCAAAAACATTCAAAAAATTGCAAAATCCCAAGCAATAAACAACTTGGTTATCAAGAGAGAAAAGGGCGATCATGCCTAGTCAATTAATGTCATAATCATGAGCTTTGTGAATCAGCATTTGGCCCATATGACATAGCATTATCAATTTATCAAATCACTCAGTAAGCAACTGGTGACCAAGCCAATCTATCAAATGTCACAATCATGAGCTTTGTGAACCAGCATTGGGCCCATTTGACATAGCTTGATCAGTTTCCAACATGATCAGATCTATCAATCAATCATATCAATCATCTTACAGAATTATGGATACGCTCAAACTAGACAGGTCAGTCTTATATGAGTAATCTATTATTGAAACCAGACACACTCAAGCAATCAATCCAATCAAGCCTATCAAAAGAGTCAAGACAATCAAGAGAATCCAACTGCATCAAGGAACCATCCAAAGATTTTGAATAGGTCAATCAGTTGGTTAGCTGTTAGTCTATATTTCTTGGTTATGTTCTTACGCTACTCCAGGATCCACCATGTGAGGAGAGTAGCTATGATAGACCATGAATTATTTTCTTTGATTTTTGTCTGTTGAATGTTCACTTCGATTTCAGGGCCATGATTATTTAGGATAAATGTGGTAGGTGTTGTCACTTATCTGGTAGCCATGCAGTTCCACGATCTAAGCTTAACCCTGGGAAAGAATTGGACATTCCTTCTCTTTTATTTTCTTGTTTGGTTTATAGAATCAAGAGCTTGTGATGCTACCCAGATGGACTGTGGGTGCATAGGAGTTCCATCTTGGTTTCTATGGTCTTTTCTTTTCTTTTTTGCAATCAAGAGTTCGCGATGCTATCCAGATGGACTCTAGGGGCATAGGAGTTCTATCTTGTTTTCTTTGGCTTTCCTTTACGGAATCAAGAGCTCGCGGTGTTATCCAGATGGACTCTAGGTGCATAGGAGTTCTATCTTGGTTTCCATTTTTTAGTTTATTCAGAGGACAAAGCGGTATCCAGATGGTCAATATCTGGATGCTTTTGGCTCTCTTCCTTTTCAAACATGGAACATAGCTGAACCCAGGTGGTCAATATTTGGGTGCACTAGGTTCTCTTTCTATTTAATCTCTTTAATCCTTCCTCTTATCAAGAGTTTGTAGCGGTATCTAGATGGTATGTGATCAGGATGCATTAGATGCTCTTCAGAATTTCAAAAAACAAAAAAAAAGATGCAATGATGAAAAATATTGGAAACAGGGGCAGCGACTTGGGACATTCATCCTTTCTATCAGTTCATATCTATCAAAAAGGAAAAAAAATCATTTCTATCAATCCCAGAGAACATCTATCCAAACTAACTTCTTTCTAATTAACACAAACATTACATAGATATTTTGTGCATAATAGATTGCATTCATTCCATTTAAGTGCATCAGAAAATAAAAAAAATATAGTAGTTGCATACATGGTAAATCACATGCATCCATAAACATCTCATATTAACATGCATTACATTTTCATCATCCTGCATAACATGTCAGTATCATAGGAAAAGTAAATCATCCATCTACGAGTCTACATAATAGGAATCATATTGCATATACATCTCATCATCTAAAACCACATCATATAGAATCATACATATAGAAATTAAACCAACACACATCATATCAAATCAATAACTGCATCTCATATAAATCAAAATATTTGAGTACAATGAACAGTCGCAAGTCTAAACAAAGGAAGGTAGTCAACATATATCAATAAATATCAGTGTGTCAGGATAGAAAAATGGATACAACTCAGAGTATATCAGATGAAAATCACTAAAAAAAGGGTGCATGATACATAATATGAGAAGCATCAAGATAAACATGTGCTACCCCCACCATCGCTAGGAGGTGGACGAGGGGGTGGCATATCATTAGCCAGTCTCTGTGATGAACCATGAGCTCAAACACTGCTGCTCTGTGATCTTTGTGATATCTGTGCCCTGCTAGATCTCTGAGAGGCTGTATAACTAGGCACTCTCTGCTCAGCAGGAATTGCACCCTCATAGTGGCATCTCCAGTACTCAATCTCTCTTTGTGCATCACGCCTAGATCTATAGTATCAGTCTAGAACATCTCGATGAGAGTGCATATGAGCCAACATGCATGGCCCCCATGCATAAACAGTACGATCCCGAACCATACTCTACAAAATAGTACCAAAGCTGATAGAAAATCCACGCTGCCAACAATCAGGGCATAAGATGCCACAAATCAAACTTCCTAGTAGAGTGGACAACCTTTTGAGGCCCAAACCAAATCTAGACCATGGAATATCATAAGCATTGGATAACCCAAGCTGATCTTAGGGCAATCTAGAGAGCTTTGTCAAGGAAAAAATACCAAGACGGGTGGCATACTCCACAAGCGCACCCTAGATCAGAAGCTGGAGGATGCGGTACACATCCTCCAATGTAATAGTTACTCTCTAGTGGGTAACCAAAAAGTGCATGTCTCAGAATGCCAACGCTCTACAAGAGGAAAGATCAAACCCCGGTTGGTCATGATCTCTGGCATGTAACATATCCAATATAATCCTAAGTCCCTAAGAATTGACCTCTCATCCTCAGAGAGCTAGAACCTATAAACAAGACCCATCGGCCTTGACTCCTGACAGTGCAGAATCTGCCTGGTGAACTGTACATAGAAATAAATTAGAAAAATATAAGTATCAGTCATACAAGAAAGTGTCAAAAATCAGAATATGTAGAAATCAAAAAAGGAAATCAGGCAAATAGTTATAAAAAAGTAATTGCGGAAAATAACCCTACAAGTGTAGTACTCTTTTGCGATTGAAAAATAGGACATGCAAATGCGGCACATAAACATCAATTGTGGCATACAAACTAAGCAAGTGCAGCACAGTTATCATTTGCAGCACTATGCCTGCAATTGTGGCATTTAAACCGCAATTGCAGCAAAACTGCAGATGATTGCGGCACAACATGCAGAATTTCAAAAAACAACAATTTTTAAAAGTGAGAAAAATAGGCATTAATGACATGCAAAGCGATAAAATTCACCAAATTTCTTGCACCAGCTGGTCTCTGATACATCCAAACTTGGTCACATATGTGTGTAACTCCCGATAAGCCTGCCATTGCATGAAAATAGGAGGAAAAGAAAAGAAAACTAAAGACAAACTCACCAAGAAATCAAGAGCTCCAAGAAGGCAATATGACAAATGAATGGCCCTCTTGGCTACTTATAGGGGTTTCTAAAAACCCTAATTTCTCTAAGAGGTTTGATTTTGCTTCCCAGTCCCCGGAAAGTTCCACAGTTAATATCAGAGGCATAATAAAGGATTTTTCAAATCAGTCAGCTACCCAGATTTAGAAATCATAGTTTCAACAAATTAACGCTCATGTCGTGAATTTTTGCTCAAATTTGTTGAGGGGGCATAAATACACCTACTATCACCGAGGCAAGCTAGGGAAAGATCAAAATCAAAGAATCTTTGACACACTGCAACAAGTCACATCGCATCAAAGAGGGGCAAATGTAGACACCTGAAAATAGATAGACTTGCGACTTTACATTAAAAAACACTAATTTTCATCTATTAATTAATGGTTTTTTAATCATTAATTAATCATCTATTTTCTTCTAAATTCATTCTCCAAATCACCTAATCAAATTCCCAAAATTAATTAAATAATTAATTTTATTTAATTAATTAACCTTAATTGATTAATTACCATTAATTAATTAATTAAATTCAATTTCCTATAGTTTTAATTCAAATATTTAAACTTACTAATTAAATTCTTACAATTAAATTAATTTAATTTCATCAAATAAAGCAATTCTAAATAAAAAAGAATTCAATTATCTCACATGTTGAAAACTTTAAATTAAATAAATGAATTAAATATTCATTTATCTTCAAAGAGATAACTCCAATCAGATCACATGGGTTACTCCACCCATCTCTCTAGTTCACATGGATAACTCCACCCACCTCTTTAGCTCAAAAAGGTAACTCACAATTAGCTCTTTAGTCAACCAAACTCTATCTCATCTTTACCAATTGAAGAGGTGGAGTTTACTGATGGCTTCTCCAGTTCTGTTTAATCTCAACCATTCATCTCCCTATCTCTGGGATTGATCTCAACCATTCATTTCATCCTCAATTCCTATATAATAAACCCTTCATAACCATTTGAAGGATCTAGGATTTCAAGCTCTTGTGCACCATTACTATGTCAGTTTGGTTCTAGCATTCAAGCCATCTTACGATCACACACCCATTTCAATTAGAAAATTATCGACACTTCTCAAGTCATAGACGCTGCTACACCAATACTGAGCATCAAAAACAATGTTTCAAAAGGAGTGGAGAGGGACAAAAGAAGCTTCAAGCACTTTGGGGTTTGTATTCATTTGTTTTCCTTTCTTTGGTTGTACATTTTATTGGTTACGTTTCAGTTATTCATTTTAGTAGTTTTTGGGTATTGGATTTCTATCATTGTAAAATCGTTGCTACTAACCTTAGCCTTTGGAAATCTTGGGAATCATAGATCACGATTGAAGGAGGCGTACATAAGGCATTTGGCTTGGTTGAAAGACTTTGTGCACTAGCTTGTAGATGTTTATTCAACTTAGCTATTTGTGCATCATGCTCTTTGGTGAAGTTTTCAATATTGCATAGCTTTTGAACTAGAGTAACTAACTATGAAATAATAGGTTCTAATTGAGTTACCAGTTCTGAAAGTTTCACCTTATTTACTGCCACTTCTTGGCTGATTTTCTCTATGAGTTTGTAGTGATATTCTTCTCAGCTCTTTCTTCAATGACCTTCTTGACATCTACATTCTGTTGTGTGATTTCCTCGGTCAAAATTTCTAGGTGATTAATGATTGGTGCATCTTGATCAATTTGTGTATCAAGAACTACCTGTAGTAGTCTTTCCTTTCCTATCTCTAGGACTTGTGTATTTTTTTGTTTCTGTTTGAGTTTGTCCTGTTGAGCTTTCCTTTTGCATAGCTCCCCATTCCTTGTTAGTGACTCATAATCTAGTGTTCTTGGATCACAGTCAGGTATTTCTATTATCTCCTCAAGAGTAATGGGGGCCTTATTATTCTTATTCTTCTTCCTCTTTGGAATGTTGCTTGAAGAAGGGTAGTGAGGTATGATAGAAAGAGCCTTCTGCACTCGGTATCTATCATTGATTTCTTTGGAGGTGTGGTGCCTTTTCTAGGTGGCTCAATCAATACCTATTGGTTAGTTGTAGAAGTCTCTACATAAACCTTTTCTTGACTTTCATCCTTTTCTTCCTTTTTACTATCCTCGGTGGGTGCATCACTTGGTTTCTCTCAACTATTATCTATCTTTTCCTTTTCCTCTTGTTCATCACCTTTTTCCATCGGTGTGTCTATTTCAGGCTCGGGTATTTTCTCCTTTGCTTCTATTATTATATTGATAGCTTGTATCAATAAAGGCATGTTACCTAGTACATTTTCCTATGCAACATTTGTAGTGTCCTGGTCAGTTGTTCACTCGGTGGCAATACTTACATCATCATCATTCTTGACATTATCATCAGAATCACCTTGAGTTATATCTTTTATAGTGATATTTGGTGTTTCTCCTAATGATTGTAATATCTGTGGAATGTCATACATGGCCTTACATGCCTCTATTGTCAAATCAATGGGATTGACATCCTTGGTGTCATTGATGAAAATATGCTTGGGGCACGGTGTGGCCTCCTTCTCCTCATTGTGAGTTGTCTTGGTTAGAGCTAGTATGTGCTTAGGTGGATTGAATATTTGTGTTCAAATCTTATTGCTATTAGTGTCAATATCTTCGAGCTTGTTTTCTAATACCTTGTATGCTCTGGTCTTTCCCAAAAAAAAATTTGCATGCTCCTGCATTGTTGATTCAATTTCTTCAACTGTTGAGTCAGGCGTGTAATTTACTATGATTATTTCTCCCATTTGTTTCTCCATATGCAATGCATATGTCCACCTTGCTGATATCTTATCATTTAGCTCTTGTGGAATATGACTTCCAAATTATAGAGGTACATACTTGTATGCTACCATCATTTTAATGATTGCTTCCTCTAATTTATTCTGATCCTCAGTAGATAGATTTACCCATTGTCTAATCTTATTATTTGATATACTACCTATTTTGATGATTGACTCTGCAATTTCATCAACTGTCTTTGGTATTTTGGCCTTTTCTGCTTGTATTCTCTATTGTCTTTCTGCTTCAGTAGTGTCATCCTTGTCCTCTCTTCCTCTTACATATCTTTTGCGTTGTCTTGGTGCTTATTTCCTAGTAGAATCTTTTCTTTTCATATAAGTTTTTCACTATACCTGTCTTCAATGGTGGTGAGTCTACCTTAGTTGTTTTTCTCCTGGTCCTAGATGTAGTTGTTACATTAGTAACCATTGATTTCTTGGCTTGTGGTGGCTCAACATCTGATTTGGTAGACTCAGAGCCACTCATCTCTTTACCTTCACTGATGGGTGACTAACCCTTGGTGATATCCTCTATTTGTTCTAACTCTTTGTCTGTTACCGAGAGTTTCTTTTTGAGCGTCTTTACCATTTGTGTTTGCTTCTTCCATATCTTCTTGGCTACTAACCCAGTCTTTATTCTTGACTTGGCTTCCTCATATGTGCCAAATCTACTTATAGATTTGTCAACTGGTTCATTTAGTAGGGCTTCAATGGCCTTTGTATTTTGATCACTATCAATTTCATAATCAAGTGGTAGTAACCATGTTTTTCTAGGGTTGACATCTTTGATGAGAGTAGTGTCGGTGTCCACTACAAAACATATCTCATCTTTGTATTTCTCTACTATTTGAGCATATTCTCATCCTCTTCTCCATACTAGTCTTGAATGTGGCAAGGTAGCCATGTTAGAATGAATTTAGAATAACTGAGGGGGGGGGAATCAGTTATCCTCAGTTCTAGATGTTCCAATTGAAACTTTATAGCACTTTAAACAACTCAGATCTGCTTGGTAGCAATAGCATAAGTCAACAACATAAATATGCAGTTTACTATTCAAATGTAATCAGCTTGTAGAAACTTAACAGTAAAATACAACATAAACATTCACACAAGTTGACACCAGTATTTAATGTGGAAACCCAAATTGGGAAAAACCACCAGTAACATGCTACCAAGTTTTCACTCTTCTGAAGTGAGCTCTTCTAGGAGCCAACCCTGTTAAAGGTTACAAAACACATTGCTAAATGTGACCTGGTTAAAGGATTTAATCACCCTGTTAGGAGTGGCCTTGTTAGAGGTCTTAGAAAACTCCACCTAAATGTCACCTAGCTAAAAGAATTTATACAATGACTATTAGGTCAACCTGGTTAAAGGATTTTAACTGATACAATGGTTAGAAAGTAATCAGTAGGTGTGACCTGATACATGCAACTTACTTTGCAAATCCAGATCCAATTCAGCTCTTATGCTAATTCACTAAGTGGCCTCCATTCTCATGTCAATCTTCATATCTTCTTGGAAATCTGTCAAGCAATCACTTTCGCAACTCTCTGCTTCTCTGTCCAGCCTTCTTTGCTAGATCATGTCAATCAGTCAACTAACCATGCAATCCTCTTGCATACACTTTTCACATACACACATTTTTTAATAACCCCTTGTGGTTATCTTATACCTCTTCATCTAGGTAAAATAAATCTTTTTCACTTAATCAAGATCATAGATCTTAGGTTAGGTCAGATCCAACAGATCTTTCCATCATTTATATTTAATTTACTTCTCCAAAGTAATCATTAATTAAATCTTGGATCCATGGAATAATTACGGTTACCTGTGTATTTAAATAGTGTCGACCAATTGTGCTTTTCCTTAATTAACTTTACATATCCCATTAAATTCAATTATGTCGGCCAGAGATCTCTAATCTCAACAATTACCAAAATATTGTTGCTTAGCCAACACTGTGTTCTTCCACTCAGTCATCACTATTTTCCTCATCAATTTACTGGCGCTCGATCGATACTAAGAAATTATGCTCGGCATACACTGGTGCTTGGTCAACACAAACTTCACTTGACATATACTGTTCCCAGTAAAATGACATATTGACTTAGTGTGATGGATAAACAACACATTACTTTGCTAATGTGCCAACTTATCAAGTACCCTTGTAATTTCTCATAACTCAACCATTTCACTCAGTCTTCTTATTATCCTTGCCTTCAAATCTTCTTCAACAATTAATAGATATAGTACTCAAATAGATAGCAATAGTCTCACCAGTTAAGGTTTGACATCAATGACAAAACAACAATTATTTACAGTGTAGCTTTGCAAAAACCCATCCATTAAAGGCGTGAAGTTATCTCCTAGTGACTTAATGAAATAACTAATTTGTGTAGTGATTGGTCAGTTTGTGTCCCAAGTGACATTATGGATTGAAGGAAAGAAGTTCTGAAAGTAAAAGAATTGAAAACCAATAGAGAAATGAACTTACATGTATTAGATCTGGCCAATCTAATTGTTCTCATGTTTTCTTCCACTTGCTTCAGAAGCATCTCTGCTAGGTCTAGTTGCACCATTTTCTTCACAATTTTTTTTGTTGTTTCAATAGATCCACAAGCAATGTTGTTCATTCTACTTGTTTGAAATATCTTGTATCTGACCACATATGCACCGAAATAAAATTTAGGGTCGGTGATTGAGTTCACTTTCAGACCTCTATTGTCCCATTCATCTCCAGTTATCTTTTCAATCTTGGGGAGACTTGAGTGCCTTAGGGATTTTTTCTTTTTGGTGATTGGGTATCTGGTGACTACATGAATCACATCCTTTATGATTTCCTTAGGTTCATCCAACCACATTTTACCATCATGCACTCTGGTGAGCACAATGCGAATCCATTCGGTCTTCAATTCCTTCGGGAACATTAGGGCATTGGTTAACCCTTTCACTTTGATGTGTTTTTACTCATCCTTTGGGTTTCTGTTTGTGCATAACTTCTTATATTCTTCTTCAAGCTCAATGTCTCTAATCTCTACAATCTTGTAGTGAATATATGCTCGGATGTCTTCGACCAGCAAAATTCTAGGTGAGATACTCGAGAAAGCTCCCTTGTCGTCAAGTTATGAAGCAACCTTAGGATAGAACTTATAGTTTGGTTCTTCACAGGTTGAGCTCTTCATGAGAGCAACCTTCTTATCTTTTGTCATTTTGATTTTCATGGTTCGGGAAGTGGATGCCATTGTTTGTGAAAATTAGGGCTTCTTCGCAAATGAATTATGGGCTTGGTAAGTCTTGGTACTTACTAGATGATCACGGTGAGTGCTTGATATATGTTGGAGTATCTTTAGAATCATTGTTAATCACTCTGTAATTTGATCATTGTGAATTTCTCCTCTCTCTACAATTTTCTCATAAACACAGGGTGAACAAATGAGTTCACTTTGTCCTTTTTATAGACAAATATGACCTAAGTGATGCATTAAATGCTTCACATTCCACTTGGTTAACAAAGTGTAGATGCTCGGTTAACACATCAAAGACTTAAGCTCAGTGAGTGTTCAATACTTAGTACAAGGTGTCAACTAAGTTGTCTACCACATATTTACTGATGATGCTCAGTACATAGTGTCAACTCAGTTATCCTCCATATGTTTACCGACATGCAGTTTATGCTCAGTTTATATTAACTGACCAGACTAGATTCACAAAATCATAACAATTAATACCATAGTGCATCTTTATTCATGCTAATTTGGCATATCATCAATGAATTTTGGAACTGATGTAAAAATTTAGCTTTGTAGAGTATAGTTCCACACTTGAATGCTTAAGTGGGGGGTGGTGGAATCACCTAATCCATTGGATGAGGCATCACTAACTCTATTGCTTGGTCCAACATTTTCATTATTTGAAGCTTTCCTCCATATTTTATTTCTCATTCTCTTAACGTCTTCAATAGTATTTCCATTTGCAAAAGTGCTTGACTCCGTCACTCAGTCTCTGGAGTCCTTGCTTAGGTGACCGGCTTTATGAAAGTGTAAGCATGCCTTTCCAGAGTTAGTCTAGTTCCTCAATCTTCATATCCATTTCCTCATACAGTTAGCAGATATATGTCCATATCTACCACATGCTATGAAATTTACCCATATGTTGAAATTTCATACATATGAATTACCGACTCTTCTCGGTTGATATGCATTTTCTTGTTCTTTGGGTTTCCATACTTGCTTTTTATTTTTCCTGCATTCATGAGATGTGTGGCGATGAATTTTTCAAGTAGGACAATATTTTTCTATGTAGGATTCCTTCTTTGGTGTGTTCACCTCAGATCTACATTCATGTGCTTTGTGTTGATTCTTGTTACAGTTATAAAAATTACCTATGAATGTAGAAGTGGTTTTAGGAATGCCTTTTGCTTTGCTCTTGCAAAAAATTGATGTGTGGCTTGGTTTTCGACAATCATTGCATGAATGCTTCTTTGGTCTTGGATTTGTGTAGACATTCCTTTGATCAACTTGGTTTGTTGATTCTCCATACTCAATATACCCTAAACCAATATTGTTGTTGAGTCTTCTCTATCCATTCAAAAATTCATCCATTCTTTTTGTACAGTCTTTAGCTTTCTTGATCATATCATTATGCTATTGCTGAATTTTTGCTTCATGCTTCAATTTCTCATTTTCTTCTTTTAGTTCACCAATAACTTCCAATTTTCCATTAAGTTCTATCTTCATTTTGTTGGCCTCATAACTCATAAGAACTATTTGATTGGTTATCTCAATGTGATGTTCAGTAAGTCTTTGTATCTCAAATTATTTCTCTTGCAATTGTTTAGTAATCTTCCTCCAATCATCAATAGCTAAAGTCATTTCTTGTTCAACTTGTCTTTCATTATTCATAACATCAATCATTCTTACCATCTGTGTCTCTTGATATATCTGCAATGCATTCACTTGTTCAGTCAAATGTTGATGATTTCATTTAGATTTTTAATGCTCCCTTCAGATGTGTCAGATGTATTACTAGATCCAGATCTGGATGAATCAAATAAATCAGGTATCTCTTCTTCATGATAGTCAGTTTCATTGTAGCAAGATGCCATGACTTTTCTTTCAGCCAATAATTCTTTCATTTTGATTCTTAATTCTTTGTATTGCTAAAAGAAAATTTGTATCTACAACTTCTGATTCTCAATATTTTTATCAAGCTTATACCTTTCCATTGTATGATCTTTTCTCTCAAGTGATTAAACTTTTCCAAATAAGAGATCTAGCTCTGATACCAATTGTTGGAATAATAGAAGGGTGTGTACTGAGAGGGGAGGGGTGAATCAGTACCCTCAAAACTTTTACCAATTAACCTTAGTACTCATAGCTTGCATTACCGACCATTTTTTCTTTACTACCTCATGCATGTAATATCATAACATAAATGTAAGTGCATGAAAAATAACATAGAAATATTCATGAAACTCATTTACACATGACACAAGAATCAATAACACAGAAAACCCCTATTAGAAGGTAAAAATTATGGTGGGGATGAAATTCACAAAGCTTCACTATATGCAGAATGGAAGGTGTCGGTTAAGGCTACAAGTTGTGATCACTTCTCATGATCTTACCCTATTAGGAGTAACATGTCAAACTTTTTAAGTCTACTTGGTTAAGAGATTTTAACAAGACAATGTATATGTGCACTCGGTTACGAGATTTACAATAAGATTGTTAAGTCCACCTTCTTGAAGGATTTCTTCTGTTTGCTACAATTGTTAGAGAGTAGGAAAAATTATTATGACCTGATAGTTTTCAATCTTGAATTGATGATTACAGATCCATTAAGTTTACAACATATATGTATCACCTATTGTGATGGATAATACCTCTGTTTTTCTTAGCAGCCTTGAATCTATTTTTTCATAACTAAATTCTTCTTTATATGTTCTTCTACATGAAAACCATTGTTTGATCCATAAATGTCCTTCTATGAGTACAATCATCATGTTCTTGATTGATTATACATCTATATATACAATGTATTGACCTAATTAAGTTTCACGCTTTTCTTGAATAAATCAATGATCAAAGGTTTACAACTTGACCTTGATCTCCTAGTTTGCATGAAAACAATCAGTTAGACTGATTAGATCCAACAATTATGCTTTTCTTGATCCTCAAGAAATGATTGTCCAGATAAGAAAAAAATTAATTCAAAGACTATGAAGGATCTGAGAAATACTGATCCAATTACACCCTAGAACAACTGCATGCAAAATACCTATTACAGGAAGAAAGCATAAAGAAGGAAAAAGCTAAAGAACTCAGAAGCTTAGAGAAACTTGAAAAGAGTAAAGAAAAAATGTATTCAGAATTACTTGACGATAATTACAAAGTTCAACCTTAAAAGGGTGAAAAAAACCCTAAAAGGTAAAAGCTAGGTTGTACATTAATAATTAATAAAAGAATTAATTATTAATGCACCTAAAAGAAAGCTTAAGCACTAGAACCAACAGGATATACCCCCCATAATATTGAGAAGGGAGAGGTATGACAGGTACATTGAAACAGATTGCCAAGAAACACTACATGATGAAGAATGTAAATGAACAAACAAAGTATGTGTCAAGGATGATCAGTCGCTGACACACATGAGGCTAATGTCATGGAAGGGACACTCACTTGAGAAGGGTAGATGGAAAATAAAGCAAACATCAAAGCCCCCCCCCCCATGGCACTTTATAATTTAGTGCGAGTACAATAGAATCCCAAGCATGCATCAGATGGCACTTTATCTCAGTGTGTTTGCATAACAAACTACAAAAAAAGTTGTAAACAATGTTCAGAAAAGGAAACGATCCCAGGACCTGAAACATCCAAGACATCCATCAGAATGCAATAAAGCAAAAAAATGAATACATAGATACAAGGAGCAGAAACTGGGTGTGAGACCCATAGAAGAAGAAGGAGAACCGAAGCAGCTTTCTGACGCCATGTGGAAGTCAAAAAAAAGAGTTCAGAGGAGCGAGAACCCTAAATTTGACTACCAAAAACTCCTGTAAGACAGAAAAATCAGATAACTAAACTAGAAAAATTAGAAAGGTCTCAGAACCAGCTTTCCGTCAATATCTTGTTTGGTGAAAAACGCCTCTGTTTCCTCAAGTTATGAGAAAAAAACCACCAGTAGGTCAAAAACCAATTGATCCGGAAGAACCTCAACCAAAATTGGCAGAGCCCGGATAAACTGGTGAAAAACCTCCAAAAAAGGACTGCCTCCAGATTTCACACCAAAATGGCAAAAAAAAAAAAAAAATTTTAATGAAAAAAATAATAAAAACAACAATTGTTTTTTGGAAAAAAACAATTAAAAAACATGTATTTTCTGAAAAAAAAATCATTAAAAAATAGTATATTTTTTTAAGAAAAAAACACACAAAAAACATTTATATATATATTTTTATTTTAAAAAATATATTTAAAAAAACATGATTTTTTTATTAAAGAAAAAAACATAAAAAAAACTATATTTTTTGTTTTAAAAAAATAGGGCTGTCATTTTCCCTCTTATCCATGCAACTAGATGGCACAGAAATTGAGGTGGCATAGAAATCGAGGTGGCATAGAAGCTGAGGCTGTACAAAAATGAGGCAGCATGGAAATCGAGGTAGATTTCTGCCTCGTAAAGCATGTCAAGGGTTGTGAATGCAAAAAATAGGGCCCAAATTTCAACTGTGTCAAAAATGGACAAACTTTATATGAAATTTTGGTTTCCCGAGCCTTCTGAAAGTGATGGTGAGGTCCATTTGGGCCCAAAATGCTCCAAAAAAAACTTCACCCACAGATTGAAGATAAAAAAACCCCAAAAAAGTTGAAAATTTCCCCTTAAAAAAATCCACAACAAGCAACAGCAGAGCGACTCTGATACCATGTAGGATTTGATAAAGACAAATCCATAGTTCGCCAAGAACACCTACATGAAAATGACCTGTAACTGGAAGGAAACCAAAGAGACAAAAAGTAGAGCTTGGAAAATCTCACGCGGTGTGAGAGAAAATGTATTCCAAGATAATTAACAAATAATTACAAAGTTCAACCTATAAGGTGAACGAAACCCTAAAAAGGAAAAAAGCTAGGTTGCACATAATGATTAATATAAATATTAATTATGATGCACCTAAGAGATAGCTTAAGTAAATAGAGTAATAAACAACTTAATTAATTAAATCAATGTGATCTAATTAATAAGTGAAGACATATAATTACTCTAACAGACTAAAGTGTTTTAGCTCATGTGTAGCTTAGATCCACTTTTCTCAATGTTAAAACTGTCTCTTGGTTAGAATAGTGCTTGGTGATGTCTCTTCTCGGTTATGTCTCTGTAGAATGGCACTCAGTTATATCTCTATTCGGTTATGTATCTATCTTGGTTGATATATTGTGCTTGGTGTACAAAGCATTTTGCTGACCATTGTGTTCGGTGAACACTATGCTCGGTGATCATTGTCACTCGGTGAATGCTGTCACTCGGTGAATGTTGACACTCAGTGAATGCTGACGACCAAAATTGTCTGCTTGAATAATAATGAAAATATCTTATCCTTTAAGTATTATCAGATCCTACACAGTTCCACGTAGACAAGACATGTTCCTCAGAAGACTTTTAATCTCACAACAGTTGAGAAATATAAATGTAAGTATCATGGTCACAATTCTTTGGAGACACAACATAATTGAGTGGTATACCCAGATGATGCAATGCAACCACTAAACCTCCAGTTTGAAGTTGACACTGTAGGATCTAAAATCCATCCTTATCTATGGTTTTTGCACCCTACAGTGTCAACTTAGAACTGGAGGACTAGTGGTTGCATTGCATCTTTCGGTTATACCACTCAATTAAGTTGTGTCTCCAAATAATTGTGACCATGATGCCTACATTTATATTTCTCATATGTTGTGTCCCAAGACCCCTTATGACCCTTTACGACCCCTAAGAATACATCTTAGAGGTCTTAGAGTGTCGTAAGGGGTCATAAGATTCTCCTAGGAGGGGCTAGATGATCTTCCACCTTCATGTGGTTGGCCCTGTTAAGTAGAGAATGTTAAACTATTCTTAAAATAGAGAGAAGCTCAATATTTCAGGGTCCCAAGGACAAAAAAAAAATTTTGTAGTCTTTTGTTCATGAAATCGTCAAACCTATTACGCTTATGCAGGTCATCAACACTGGAGGTCTGAAGGAATAAATTATTTTTTCAATTATGAGAAGGTAAAAAACAAGATAATATTATTGTATCTTTCATTCCATTTATCCAATCATATTTTATGCCTTCTCTTCATATTTAGTAATATATTTGATACTGTGCAGCGTACATAAAGGAAACGTGGTGATTATTCTCAATGATCGGTAGGCATAAATCTTTCAGGCCTTATGTAACGCCCCGCCAGGCAACCCGAGAGGACAAGACATAAAACATCTATAAGATGCAAGTAATTTTTTTTTTTACCTAGAATAATATTCATCATTATACTTCATATCTCTAAAATCAAAAAAACTTTTCTATAGCTTGAATGCAAGATTTATTCAACTTAAGTCCTCATAGGTTCCCTAACGTCGCTACTAAAGCAACATTATCTAAACTATTTACATGCATAAGATATCCATTGAATTATGAGCTTAAAATATATTAATTTTAATTCACCAAGGTAAATTTCCCTAACTTGTTTCTTTCATAAAACATAAGTTAATAATCTAACATCATTATTCCTTTTATCAGCTCAGGCCATTAGTTCATATTGATTTTATAAATATCTATTATCCTTTGTACCACTTTCCTCTAATCATTTAGGTAAGAGATTAATATTCATTAAGGTAGTCATTGTCCTAGGTACTTCATTAACCCATAAACATGAAGTAAGCATTTACCTTACAATCAAATTACTATCTTATTTCATTATTTCATAACTGTTCATTGTTAATAATTCCAACCACTAATATATCATTTCTCAACAATTTCCTTTGATCCTTTCAGCAAGAGAGAATACATTATTGTTGCAGTACATCATTATATATAACTAAATCTAGGATTATTTCCTTTATATATGGAAAACATAAGAGAATAGGATAAATAACATAAACACTTTCTTTTAATGCTAATAACATGTCCAATACACTGTATATTCTTTTCCCTTTATTTTACCTAGAACTACCCATTCCCTTCTACACTGCTTTGAATTCATATTACATCAATACTGTAAGACTCATTATAGGAGATTACAATTACATGAATACAAATACATACGTACATCTCAACATAATAAAATTTCCAATAAGAAGTCTTGAACTACAGATCTGGAAAGGAACATGTGCTAGGATCATCTAAAGAACCACAAACAATACCTCGATATAAATGTTAACCACCCAACCAAGTGGGATCAATGGGCCCACTCCCTTGAGCTAGGAGATAGAACCAAAGGCCCATGCAAGAGGAAACAGCTAGGAAATTCCTAAGGTGGTGACAACTTTTCCCCAAATTCACAATACAAAAAGAAAAGATAAGAAGACCACAAGGAGTACTAGAGGCATGATAAAAATTGGTAGAGACTCTAAGATACAATCTAGGTGAGTGTCATCGCATAGCCCTCCCCCCTTGGGTTACCCTGTTACTAGCCCCTCTAGGCCTTGACCCTCAAGTCACATGTGAAACCAAACACCTTTCATGAGGACAAGGTTGTTCGATCGTGCCATCACAAAGGCACCTTCTCCCACTCCCATCCCTAGTTTGTACTATCACTAGTGGCATGGGTGAGGCACAAATTAATCTTTATTAGTGTGTATTTCACCCAATTCCTATTTAAATTTATTTAGGTTATCACTTGATTAAATAACTCATCAGTGGGTTACCCTGGTACTAGCCACTTAGGGCCCCGACCCCTCACTATGAGCCACTCACCTAGTGTACTTAGGTTCGCTAACCTACATACAAGCATAATAAGAATATAATAGATCCATTATTTAGTATACAATATTTCATATCAATATCATAACTATTGAAAATAATCGGAAGTATGTACTGAAGGGGGTGGGGTGAATAGGTACCTCTAAAAACTTTTATCTCTTTAACCTTAATCCTTTTAGTAATCAATTGCTTGTATTACCATTCATATCTGCTATTCTATCTTTGTGCATGTTATAACAATTCATAAAATTAATTGTATACAAACATTCATAGAAACATTCATGAAATGTAATGACACATGACACAAGATTTGGTAATGCAGAAAACCCCTGTTAGAAGGTAAAAATTACAGTAAGGATGAAACCCACAAAACTTCTCTACCTGTAGAATGGAAGGGATTGGTTAAGGCTTACAATTTTGATCACTTCTGATGATCTACCTTGTTAGGATTATTTTGTGGAGATGGTTTAAGGTACACTCTGTTAAGAGCTTTAGAAACACTATTTAGTGTGCACTCGGTAAAATATTTACAAAGGATTGTTAAATCCACCTTTCTTGAAAGGATTTCTTCTATTTTCTACACTTGTTAGAATGTAGTTAAAAATATTCAGTGACCTGAGTGTATGCAATCTACAATTTCTGATTACAGATCCATTAAATTCACATGTACAATGTATCACCTAATGTGATTGATTAATACCTCTATTTCTCACTAGCCTTGATTCTTGGTTCTTGATAACCTATTTCATCTTTCGTTGTTGTTCTTCTTCTTGAAACTCTTTGTCTGATCCATAGATGTGCTCCTTGGATACTATCATCCACATCCACATATGAAATTAATGATTACACATCTATTTATAGAATAGATTGACCTATTTTAGTTTCACGTATTACAAAGACAACTCTATGATCACAGGTTTACAACTTGACCTTGATCTCCTAGTTTACATGTTTTCAATCAGTTAGACTGATTAAAACAATTACAGTTACATTGCTTGTCCCTCAAGAAATGGTTTTAAATAAATCAAAATGCTAAATATAAAACATAAGTGTTTTATCTGACGTGGAAGTCAGATCCACATTTCTCGGGATATAACTGACTTTCGATGACTTATGCTTGGGTTGCTCTATTGTTTTTCTATCGGTGTTCCTTTTGTGAACTATCTATCGGGTTCCCTTGCTCTGTCAGGTTCCTCTATTTTTTTCTCTTTTGGTTTACTCTTAACACTTTCGGTGACCTTTGTTATCTATACTTTTGGTTTGTACTAAAACCCTATCTTTCAGTGTAGGTGTTACCGATGGTTCAACAATTGTTTTACCTTTTCATACTAATGGAAAAATGTGTCATCAATCTCCCCCTTTGACATTAGTATAAAAAAATGATATGTGCAAAATAATAAAATGTGTAGTATGTACAACATGTGTTTACCTTGTCATTTATGACTCCCCCTATGTATATGCCGGTATAGTATAAGTATATGCATGTAAACTTGCCTTTATACTATGCTCCTTTTTCACCTTATCTTCCGCCTTTTATCATATCATTTTCCTCTTTTGCTATATGTATTGTACATATTATTTTCCCCCTTTTTTTATAGTAAGGGAAAAGGTGTATACTTACACCTTATCAAAAATATGGGAATGGGAATTCTTCACGTCTTCCATTAGTTTCTCCCATTTCTCCTTTAGGTGTTCAAGAGCCATTTTCTCCAGTGTGACTTGGGCATGCATATCATAGATGTTGTTTGACATAGACATCTCTGGGGTGGCAATTAATTTTCTTGCCAAAGTCATGTGCTATTGCAAAAGTGTAAGATTTGGTAGCATTAGAACCTGTAGCTCAGTAAACTCATCTCTAAACTTGGATTCTGCCTCTATAATTTCTTGTCTCAACCTTTTAGATTTCATAATCTTTTCCAAATGCATCTTGATTGCATTGTCATTTGTGGTTAGACTATGTCAACTTTAATTTAGATCAAAATCTATTTGTGCAATTTTTTCACTATTTTCCTTAGTGAATTTCTCTAAAGTGAAAAAATTTTATATTAAGGAAATAGCTTCAGAAATTATTGGATCTAATTCATTTGCAAGTTCTGACAGCTCTATCTTGTTCTCTGTCACTTCTTGGCTGATCTTTTCTGTCAATTTTTATTGATATTTTTGTTCTTCTCATTCTTCAATTGCTTTTTCTACATCCACATTCTGAGATGTGATGACCTCGGTTAGAATGACAAGTTGATCAAGGATGGGGGCATCTTGATCAACATCCATGTCAGGCACTATTTCTGTCAATATATTACTTGTTGTTTCTAACACTAGGGATTCTTTGTGCTCCTTCCTTATCTTTTCTTGCATAGATTTCATTTGACATATTTCCCCATGCTCTTAGAGAGATTCAAAATCCAATATAGAAGGATCACACTTTGGTATCTCAATGATTTCATCGAGTGTTACCTGCAGCTTGGTCTTCTTGGTCTTCTTCTTCTTAGATGTTGAGTAGGAATCACTTGAATGTAGTACCAAAGCAAGATCCTTTGCTTAGTCATATGTACTGGATGAAGGCTTTTGTGGTGTTGTGTCTTTTTATTGCTGTTCAGTATCATCCTGTCGGTTGGGAGTGGATGTCTCCACATCAACCTTTGGTTTATCTACAGCATCTCCTTCGGTATCCTTTGGAATATCATCTTCTTTCATCTATTCTTCACCTTTTTCTTTCTTCCCTTCATCTGTTTCTTGCCGTGCTCCATCGATGACATTTTGGTCATCAGTTGTATCTTTCTGCTTATTTTCAGCTTTGTTCTTCTCATTAGATGTATCTTTCAGTTCATCATTACCCTTATCTTCGGGTATGCTTGCATTTGGCTTGGTTGATTTCTCCTTTTGTGAGATTATATTGATAGCCTGTATCAATAGTCGCATTTGGCCCGGTATGTTCACCTATGCAGAATCTATAGTTGTGTCTTGTTCGTCAATTTGGTCAGGGACAATAGTGACATCTTCATCTTTCTTTACCTCATCTACAGGATATTCTTCTGTAATATCAATGTAATGGATGAAATGGAGGTTTAGGAGATTATTTGTTAATTATTGTTTGATTTGCTTAGAGTATATTGATTTCCTTAACCCTACTTCATATTTACTTGAATTTAATTGATTATGTATTGCAATTGTGATTAGGGAGAAGATAAGATGCTCCTCTTTTATTTCCAAATGCACAAATGGAAGATCCAAGTTGATCAACCCAAAAAGAAGGGCTAATGCACAAATGAATCAACTATTTGGAAAGGAGAATAACAAGAAGGGAATCTTAAATTCTGTTAACTATATGTATAGAAATGATATATGATAGTAATTGAAGAAATAGGAGAAATGTACTAACCTTAAAGAATTGCAGATCAAAGAATGTTGTTTTCTGAGGTTTATAGACTATTTCTGGAAAAATTGACAGTTGATCCCGAAGTAGAACATAGAGATGAACAATACCCAGAAATATTTTTCCATTCTAATGTCATCTTATGAAAAAGGTTGACCTTGACCCACAAATGTCAACCCTAACCCAATAATGTTGACCCTGACCTGCACAGGTCTGACAGAAAACCTGTTCACTCCGTTTGAAAGAAAGCCGAAAAGGGTATCTAGATCTGGTCTCAAATATGTTGTTCTAAACCTGTACCTACAAGAAAAAGAGGATTTTTTGTTATGGGGGAGGAGTTTTCCTTGGTCAAACCCTGGTTTTTAAATTGACCTCAAATATATATAATTGAAATTGCAGAAATGGACAAAGTAAATGCTTTAATTCACCTTGCTTGTAAAATTCCTTGTGGCAGATTTGAATCCTTGGATCCACAAGTATGCTTCAAAATGTGGAATGTAGAAGGGTAGGATGTCTTCAATCTCTTTCTTATAGATCTCCAACACCAAGTCTTGAATGGGTTCTTAAACTTGAAATAAGCTTGGAAAAAGGTGGATGGAGAGATCACCAAAAGGGCACTACATAGCTTGAATCCTTCAATGGCCTCCAATGGATCTCCTTCATGAAAATGAATGCTTGAATGGATGAATGCTTGCTTGAAATCTTGTTCCTTAGCTTTCTTTTATTTCTCTTGAAGATAGTTTGAGAATGATTGATTAGAAGACTTCGTTCGCTTGATGATGGTTAGAGAAAATGAGAGGAGAAGGCTCCCTTTTATATGAAATTAGGGCACAATCTTCTAAGGAGGCTGACATAGGAGAATTAAATTTTCATTAAAGCCTTTACCCCTAGGAGAGGACCTATATTAAATATAATTTAAGAATCAACACTTCAGAACCCGAAACAGCCAACCCAGAAGCGGGAAAGTACTTTTTGCAAAGACCAACATCCAAAACTATGAGACCCCAAGATCTGAACCCTGGGTCAAGGTTGAGGTTGACCTTGACCTAGGTCAGGGTCGACGTCGACCCTGACCTAGGTCAGGGTCGAGGTTGACATAGACCTAAAAGGTCGACCCTGACCCTGAAGCCCAAAATCACCAGTCTGCAGTTGAGAATGCAGAAATCAGGCTAAACAGGAGTGGAAAGAGGGACAGAATAGGGGGGAAGCTATGTCAAGATTAGGAACCCATTCTAGGTTCTTGATATGACCCCAAACCACTTACTCAGAAGGCTAAACAATTCTAAAATGGAAGTGCTTCCATTTTTTGACTATACATTTAGCCCCCACCTTAGCAAGAGTATGAGCTCAACACAAACTCTTGGTAAAGCAAAATATATAGAAAAAAACAATCTTATTGGAATCAAAAGGTATAAAGGAACCCTCAAGCCCCCAAGGGACTTAATTCTTTATCAACCCTAAGATCACGATAAGAGAGACATCACTTAGTTTAAGGAGAGAGAGAAAGAGGGTGTGATTATCTTGCCCAATGAGAACTTATGTCTCATTGTGAACCACACAAAAAGCGTAACTGGAAAGATGGAGTTGAACTGTCTAGTGAATGTGACTACTCACTAGTCAACCCATCAGGGAGATCCATTCTTAAAGGGATCAAAACATTGTAAATTGAAAAATGGCGGGATTAAGAGATCCATGTAAATTTAAACTGGAGGGATCAAGAGATCCCTAAAAAGTAAAGATGACCATGCTTTAAGGATTAGTTTCTTTTAATCCATAAAGGGAAAATTTTTAAATCTTGAAAACTATTTTGAACATGTGTGTGTGCAAAAAGTGAGTAGACTGTATGACCCCACATTAAAGTCATTGCTAACACTTTAACAGGAGCAATGGTTTTAACGAAAACATCAACAACTCTACGGATTAAGTTTCCACTGTGAGATGCTCCCAAAGGAAGACAAATCAAGGGAAATAAAACATAAACATACATAAGAACACAAGAGGGATCTACCTAATGTGGGGTTAGTATGATCATAAGATAACATGTACATAGAAATATAATATTATTGCAAA
>MU225192.1:1738288-1761168 GCA_018584345.1 Thuja plicata | reverse complement strand
GACAATAGGTGTGAATCCTAACTCTTGAGCCTCTTGAGCTAAAGGTTTAACATTCAAATTCACAAGATGAGTAATACTACGCAAGAAATTAATACCTTGATCATTATCATGGAGAACTTTCTTAAGATCCTCTATAGCTTGGATGGAATCTTTATTGTGGTTTTCTTGGATAGGACAATTTCCCATTTTATCAAGTTCGGTTGAAAGGTTTTGCACTTGTTCAGGAGGAACTCTTAAAGCGTCATCTTCATCATGAGATGAGTGAGAAGAGTTATGCTTCGTAGAAGGATTGGAATCATGATTTATCAAATTATCATCAGGGATCCTAAGGAAAGGAGAGGAAGACTTGGGATCAAAGAAAACCATAAGTCTATGGCTTCTTCTAACTGGGATACTATAAGTAGGACTAGATGTGGTAAAGCTCATACACCAATACAATGCAAATGAACTAACACAAAATTTTGATTAATTGAATTGAAATGCAATTTGAAATAAAATGCAAGATCTAGCATAAAAAATGTAAATCTAACACCAAAAAGAAAGAGTTGTCTATTGCGGGTTCACCAAAATGTAATGGATGAAATATGGGGTTTGTTATTGTTTGTTAATTGTTGTTTGATTTGCTTGGAGTATATTGATTTCCTTAACCCTACTTCATATTTACTTGAATTTAATTGATTATGTATTGCAATTGTGATTAGGGAGAAGATAAGATGCTCCTCTTTTTTTCCCAAATGCACAAATGGAAGATCCAAGTTGATCAACCCAAAAATAAGGGCTAATGCACAAATGAATCAACTATTTGTAAAGGAGAATAACAAGAAGGGAATCTTAAATTTTGTTAATTATATGTATAGAAATGATATATGACAGTAATTGAAGAAATAGGAGAAATGTACTAGCCTTAAAGAATTGCAAATCAAAGAATGTTGTTTTCTGAGGTTTGTAGACTATTTCTAGAAAAACTCATAGTTGATCCGGAACCGAAACGTAGAGATGAAAAAAACCAAGAAATATTTT
Organism: Thuja plicata; assembly: GCA_018584345.1. Taxonomy (NCBI): domain Eukaryota; kingdom Viridiplantae; phylum Streptophyta; class Pinopsida; order Cupressales; family Cupressaceae; genus Thuja; species Thuja plicata. The sequence continues at coordinate 1,760,148 of MU225192.1, read as the reverse complement.
TCCATTCCGATGTCATCTTATGAAAAAGGTTGACCTTGACCCACAAATGTCAACCCCAACCCAATAATGTCGACCCTGACTTGCACAGGTCCGACAGAAAATATGTTCACGCCGTCCGAAAGAAATCTGAAAAGGGTATCCAGATCTGGTCTCAAATTTGTTATTCTGAACCTGTACCTACAAGAAAAAGAGGATTGTTTTTTTGGGGGGAGGGGTTTGCCTTGGTCAAACCCCAGTTTTGGTATTAACCTTAAATATATATAATTGAAATTGCAGAAATGGACAAAGTAAATCCTTAAATTCACCTTGCTTGTAAAAGTCCTTGTGGCAGATTTGAATCCTTGGATCCACAAGTATGCTTCAAAATGTGGAATGTAGAAGGGTAGGATGTATTCAATCTCTTGCTTGTAGATCTCCAACACCAAGTCTTGAATGGGTTCTTGAACTTGAAATAATCTTGGAAGAAGGTGGATGGAGAGATCACCAAAAGGGAACTATGTAGCTTGAATCCTTCAATGGCCTCCAATGGATCTCCTTCATGAAAATGAATTCTTTATTGAAATATTACTCCTTATCTTTCTTGTATTGCTCTTGAAGATAGTTTGAGAATGCTTGATTAGAAGACTTCGTTCGCTTGATGATGGTTAGAGAAAATGAGAGGAGAAGGCTCCCTTTTATATGAAATTAGGGCACAATCTTCTAAGGAGGCTGACATAGGATAATTAAATTTCCATTAAAGCCTTTACCCCTAGGAGAGGACCTATATTAAATATAATTTAAGAATTGACACTTTGGAACCTGAAATAGCCGACCCGGAATCAGGAAAGTACTTTTTGCAAAGACCGACATCCAAAACTGTGAGACCCCAAGATTTGAACCCTGGGTCAAGGTCAAGGTTGACCTTGACCTAGGTCAGGGTCAAATTTGACCCTAACCTAGGTCAGGATCAAGGTTGACATAGACCTGAAAGGTCGACCCTGACCCTGAAGCCCAGAATCACCAGTCTGCAGTTCACAATGTAGAAATCAGGCTAAACAAGAGTGGAAAGAGGGACGAAATAGGGGGGAAGCCATGTCAAGATTAGGAACCCATTCTAGGTGCTTGATATGACCCCAAACCACTTACTCAAAAGGCTAAACAAGTCTAAAATGGAAGTGCTTCCATTTTCTGACTATACAATCAATAATAGTATTATCGGGCCATGTTTCATCTACAGTGGCCATATCCTTATTTTTTGTTGTTTTCAATGCTTCTTCATTGACATCCTCACTATAATTTATAATGATGTGATTTGGGCTTGGTTTAGCATGATCTTCTTTATTGTGTGGCTTGTCGGTAAGAGCTAACTGTGTTTTGGGACTTGAATCTCTGAGTGTACCTTCATCATTTCTTCAATCTCCTCCATCTTGGACTCGAGTGGCATAATTGAAACTAGAGATCTTTCCCTTATTTGTTTCTCTTCCTTTAGAGCATATGTCCACCTAGCTGAGAGTATCTCTAGAAGTTATTTTTGAATTTTGTCTTCAAACTATATTAGAATAGATTTGAATATGCTCATCATTGTGATAATTTCCTCCTTTATCTCATTTTGATCCTCGTGATCCAATGTTAGCCATTTCCTAATCTTAGGATCTATGATTGAACCTGACTTGATGGTAGTTGCACATAACTCATCAATTTTGGTAGGGAACTTATTCTTAATAGTTTGCTCATCTTTTTTGGTGTCCTCTATGTCTTCCTTAGTTTTGATTAACTTTCTTCTTTTTGTCGGAGCCTTTCTCCCAGTTTGAGGCTTCCTTTTGTCGGTCCTCACTTGACCTTTCTTGACAAGTGTTGAGTTTTCCTTAGCAGATTGACTCTGTGTCCTCTATGCAGCAATTGTTCTAGGCTTCTTTGGGGGTGGTGCATTGGACTCTGTCGATTCTGAGTCACTCACCTTCTCTTCTTCACCAACCGGTGACTGACCCTTGGTTTCTTCTGTCTGTTTTGTGTCAGCTTCATTTACCGACAACTTCTTTTTAGAAGTCTTAACCATTTTCTCTTTCTTTCTATCAATTGTCTTCATAACTAAGCCGGTTTTATTCTTTCTTTGGCTTCCTCATAAGTTCCAAACATAGGTTGTGACTTGTCCAATGGTTCATTCATAATGCCTCACTAGCAGTTGTTTCTTGATCTATGTTGACCTCATAGTCAAGTGGTGCTAACCATGTTGCCCTTGGTACAACTGGTTTGATATAAGTGTAATCGGTGTCCACCATAAACAAAATTTGAGTCTTATACTTCTCTACCAGTTTTGCTGGTATCCTCATCCTCTTCTGCATCCTATCTTTGAATCCATTGAAGTCTTCATCCATGACTAATTCAAAATTATCTCCTAGTGATTTGATGAACTCACTAATCTGTATGGTCCTGATTGTCCTCATGTTCTCATCTAATTTCCTTAGTAGAAGTTCTTATAGATCTAATTGTAGTCCCTTCTTAATAATTTTGTGTGATGTATATGTTAGGATTGGATAATACTAAGAGGGGGAGTGAATTAGTATTATAGCACTTAATTAAATTCTTCAACCATTTAAACATTAACCATAAACTTATAGTAGAGAAAAGAACATAAGAAAATGACACAGTACTCATAACACCATATTTTGTTTTTGAGGAAACCTTGACCAAGGGAAAACCCCGGTGGGGATGGTACCCACAAGCATGTACTAAAGTATAATGTCCCTGTTAGGAGACCTAGCATTGTTAGGATCTAAATATTACATAGCACATTTCCTTGTTAAAGGAATTACAACCCTGTTAAAGGTTCACAACACCCTGTTAGGGGCCAACTAAGCTTACAACTCTTACAAAGTAAATTTGTTTACAAATTGTTCTCACTCATGAAAAAAATAAGCAACACTAGTGCTTAGATAGTTCTTTTATAGTTCTTCAATGATCTCTGTCATTCTCTGATCTTCTATTTGCTCAACAACTCATCCAACTAACCATCAACAACAACAACAATAACACATGCCTTTATCAGAAATATCTTACATATATATCTCACAACTTTACAAATTTGGCTCCCAATATTAATATTAAAAATATTACAAAGTCAGCCTTCAATACAAAACACATTTAATTTATCAAATATCAAATGCATATTCGGCACTCTTGCATATTCAATGTGTGGGTTATCAACAACCAAAATCCAACTTTGATTTCCTAGAGTCCATGTCATACTCCCTTAATCTTCGCTACTGTCCAACTGCTCTGTATCATTGTTCTATTGTAGTCTGTCTGTCTTCAATTCTTTCTAACTTGTCATAGACATTACCAAAACCAAATCAATCTTAGGTGGAGGACATACATACCCCATCCTATCTTTATCTAATCTTTCTTTCCCTAATTCATCAATCTCGATCTTCGATATCCAAAATAATTTTGTATCTCTACTTCTATACTTAGTCAATTTTTGAATCAGCAAAACTTATCTTTATAGGAATCGATCTGAAACCCAGATGTGTTTCCATAAATGAAAACCAAAAAGTGAATCACATTTACACAAAATGATCACTTTCCAACAATCTCTCCCTTTGGCATTGATAGAAACACTTAGAAAATATGAATAAGCGTTCCATCAAAAATTGTCTCCTCTAATATGTTCTCTCCTTCCTCTTCTAGTCTCTTCTCCCATTTTCTCTTCTCCTCTATTTTTTTTTAAATTTCTCTCTTTTATATTTTTTTTATTAATTAATTTTTCTTCTACTTCTCTCTTCTCCCCCTTTGACAACAATGACAAAATTCCATACAAAACAATAGGATTTAGTGCTTGCTCACCAGTTTCAGATTGTCTTGAAAGGAATCTTCCAAGATCTTCACTTCTGTGCTCCATGAATTGAACAATACTGACTGATATGAATGATGCCAGTCAATGCAAATGATGTGGTCTCATCTTCTTTCAATTATGTGGGCATAGATTTAGTCAATGAATCTGTCACTTTCTCCAAATATGATAAATGAACCTCAAGTATGGATAGCTTAGGAGTGATTAAACTCTTCAGCAAATTAAATCTTGTCAGTACTCTCCCTTTCTCATTATCCAAAACACTGAGTTTTGCCAAAATCCTTGTGACTTCCTTGTCTAACTCTGCTATAGATTGTGAAGATGCTTCACAATTGTCCATCATACTATTCAGAGTTTCCCTTTCCTTTGCAATAATGTCTTCCAAGTTCTGAACATGCTTGATAGGATTCATGCAATAACTAAACAATTTTCTCCCATGTCCAATGCAGCTCTTTTCATTTTTCAAACAATTTTTCACAATGCCTAAGTCCCATGTGATTGACTTGAAAACTTCTATTAACTTCTTCTCTGAATATTTTTTATCTACCTTCTCCTCTGCAATCTTTATCAAATTCTCATAGTGCCCATCAAATTCATCAAGTGTTATTCTCATATTTTCAATGTGATCTTTGTGCTAGAAAACAATAGGTACTAGAAGCAATTTGTTCACAGTATCAATTTCTCTTGTAATTAATTTATTCTTTTTGTATCCTATCTATTCTGATCTTCCCTTAGCTTTATTTAATGCATTAAATGTCAATTTGACCAATTCAAATTCATCCATGCTATCAACATTTACATCACTGCTTGCCAACAATGAGATAGATTAAGTGTTTACCTCTTTCTGTTCATCCTCTTTTTGTTCGGTCTTCTATTCTTCTTCCTTCTTCTCTTCTTCCTCTTTCTGTTCTACTTTCTGTTCTTCTTAATCTTCTATAGAGGTGTCCACGTTCCCTGCAAATGGATCCTTTTCATCTTGATATGTGTCAAGAGTCATTGGCACACCAGAAACATAGAAATCTGGTGGAGGATCTACTTCGCTTGTCTCAACATTAGTCTCATTTTCTTTAGAGCTTTCTCCCATTCCTAATTGTGTAGGCAAAGTGGTCTTAGGAGGTGGGGGCTTGTCAGAAGTAGTATTGATCAATATCTTTTCTAGTGCCTTCTAAGTTTCCTCAGTGACTTCATCATACTTCCTCGCCATGATTTTAAACAATCTTACCTTGGTCCTTAGTAAAGGTTTTAATTCCTTGAATATTCTTTCCCTTTTTTGTAAGGATATTACAGGAAGCATGTTATCAATTTCCTAATTCCTGATTGTATCATCCTCAATCCATATTAATTTTTTTCTTGTTTCCAATATCCCATACAAGTCCTTAGGTATACTTCTTTCAATTTCTAATAGTGTCTTTTTGAAAGTAAGTGGATGATCAATCACAATGTCTTCAATCTTAAGCTTGTCTGAATCTCCATACCTATCATAATATCTGTCAATTGTGACCATTTTACCTTGTTCTATTGCTCTCTTTTCTATCATCTTCATTTCAGGCTATTATATGTGCTTCTTTGTTTTCTTCTCTTCTCTCACTGTGCTCTGCTCTTTAGAAAATGTTTGTGTGCTTGATCTAGTTACTCTAGTAGTGATGTTCTTTGTTTATGATGTTTGCTGAGATGGAGGAGATGGAGTGTCTACCATTACTACCTTAGGAGTGTGAGGGGTTTTAGTACTTCCACTTGCTAGTCCAAGAGATCTATCTGTCATCTTCTTTTTCACTTTTTTCAGTTCTTCTTCTGTCAACCCAGCTTTTACACCACATTCATGCACAATGTTTTCAATTTTTATTTTCCTCGAACCTCTAGTCTATTCCTCTCTCACCTTTGTTGACTTCTCCTCATATGTTCCCCATATTTATTCTGATGGATCAACTTCTGATGCAAGAACATGTTCTACTTGCATCGTAAGTACCTCAGAACTTACTTCATAACCCATGGGATAACACCATTTCTTTCTAGGTGTGACTACTTCAAAACATACATAGTCAGTTTCAACAATGAAATAGATTGTATCCTTGTATTTTTTCAACAATTTCCTCATGTATCCTATACCTGGTTTTCATTTGTCTCTGAAGGATCTTGATCATAGCAAAAAACTCTCCATCAACCCAAGTAGTATTCTGTCTTTTGCAGCTCTGTGAGATTAGAATACTAGTAGGTATCCTAGATTTTCCATCACTAGGATGTAAGCCAGGAAATTTGTGCTCAATGTGTATAAACATGTGCATCAACAATGAACCAAATCTGAAGGTCTTAGTTTTGTCCTTCTTCACTAGCTTCACATTTTCATGAAATTTTTGTGCCAGAACTTCACATAGGTTATGTCTCACATTCTCCTTCACCATTCTCCATGCCATCATAATTACTCGTAGAGATATTGAGTTAGGTCTACTGTTGTAGTATAATTTGTATCCAAGTATCATAGAAATAAGTCTCACATCTTGCTGAAAGATGTCATTCATAGTCATTGCCCGTCTGTCCCATTTAGAATGAGTTAGGGTTTCAACTTCTTTCTTTACATGTTTCTCTACAATAGGAATGACTATGGTGTTTTCCAGTCTAGTGATTTCATCAATTAGGTCACTACAAATATTTACAGGCTGATCACCTATCCAAATGAACTGATCATGAACCCTACTCAACAGTATCTTAAACCATTTATCTTCATCAAATTCGCATAATTCCATAATTTTAATTATGCTTAGATGATCAATGTGTTTGTATTCTTCTTTCATGACTCCATTATCAGTCATATATTCCATCTTAGTTGATATCTCATCAATTCCCAGTATATCATACTTACAATGTATGTAAGCTCTAATATCTTCTACGTGTAACATGCCATACAGGGTTTTAGAAAATCCTCCTTCTAGATCCTCTTCACAGGACTTAAATGGATGTTTCTAAAACTTGTACCTAGGTCTATCTACAACATTGAAAATAATCGGTGCATCCATAGCTAGATGATGTAAATACCTTTCTTTCACTGAATTCTACATTTATGCTTCAATCGATCACGCATGGAAAATGTAGAATAGACTGAATCTCTCTGCTCTTTTATTTCCTTAGCTCACTCTTTGTCAAATGGTAAAGAGATAGGTCATCAAATGGTTCTTTATACAATTTTAAGTCATAAATTTCACTTTTACTCAAAACTGTCCAGTCGGCTGTTAGATCTCATGAATAAAATATATGCATTGGCTGATGTTGTTCTCTCAGATGTATACTATATGATGTCAGCCAAGTTCATACCTAAGCTCACTCGAGCTCAATCCACAAATTTTGGGGTAGGATATATTCTGATGTCTGTATCCAATGCTCCCCCTAAGGCCATGATCGGCCAATTAGGTCAATTATGTTTTACTACCATTGGGAAAAGATCCAATAGCATCTATTGACTCTCCCTAAACTAATGTCTCACTTGTTTCTTTGATCTTCCATATCTTAGCACTGTTTTTATCTTCTTCTTTCTTAAAGAAAATTTCAAAATCACTCTTCAAATCTACAACAATCTTACCAATATCATTTCCATTCTTCTGTAAATTCATAGGAGGTGGTACTCTTCTATTGTCTGATCCATTATACCTACAAAAATTTTCTATATGTCATGGATTATTGAATTTGTAACATATAGGAGGTCTTCTTTCCTGATTAAATTGTAGCTTATAGTACTTTGCAATGTTTCTAATGTTATTACATTTGTAGCATGTAGGTTTCACTGTAGATTCTCTTCCATTGTTTTTTCTATATCCAAATTGATTAGGTTTTCTGCATTCTAATTTCTTGTGCCCATATCCATTACAATTAAAACAATAACCAGAAAAAGTTCTAAAAGTGGCATTCCCTCTGTAGTCTCTCTTCATGTGTCCAAATTTTTTGCAACCAAAGCATCTACCTCTAAAGGATCTGATCTACTCTCTAGGTTCTTCAATAGAAGGTTTCTCAGCATCAATCTTCTCATTGGATTTCTCTTCTTGATTTTTTAGACATTCAGCTTCATTGAATCCAATACCATTCATATCACCTTTAGGTTTCTGCTTGTCTCTCTATTCATCAATCAAATCACTACTGGTGTGAAGTTTCTCAATGTGTTTATATGCTTCAACAAGTTCTCCATTTATAATCTGACTGTATTTCACCATTTCTAGATACTTGTTGTTGTAGTTGTCAACCTCATTCTTCATTTGATCTAATGCACTATTTTAACCTTCTTCAACTTTCTCCTTAGCATCCTTGTGTATCCGTATTTCTTTAGCCATAGTCTCATTTTCAAGTTTCAAAGTCTCAGTCTCTTCTTTTAGTTCCCTCACCTTATCTGAATTGTCTTCATCTGAATCTTCTTTTATCTGAACCATAAGATCTTGTCTTTGACTTCTAGAAAGCTCAAGTTGTTCCTTAAGTTTCCTTATAAATTTCTCATCTCTTCACATGTTGAATCTCAACTCTCCATTTTTTGCTTTTGCTTTGTCCATGTCTTCAAGTGCAACATCAAAGTTTTCTTGCAAACTGTCCAAATCCATTATAATTTCCCTCAAGTTGTTAGACATTTTCTCCAAGGGCCAAAAGCTCTTATACCAATCGTGAGGATTGGATAATACTAAGAGGGGGGGAGAATCAGTACTATAGCACTTAATTAAATTCTTCAATCATTTAAACATTAACCATAAACTTGTAGTAAAAAAAATAAGATAAGAAAATGACACAGTACTCATAACACCATATTTTGTTTTTGAGGAAACCTTGGCCAAGGGAAAACCCTGGTGGGGTTGGTACCCACAAGCATCTACTAAAGTATAATGTCCCTATTAGGAGACCTATCCATGTTTGGAGCTGAATATTACATAGCACATTTTCTTGTTAAAGGAATTACGACCCTGTTAAAGGTTCACAACACCCTGTTAGGGGCCAATTGAGCTTACAACTCTTACAAAGTAAATTTGTTTACAAAGTGTTCTCACTGATGAAAAAAATGAGCAACACTAGTGCTTAGATATTTCTTTTATAGTTATTCAATGATCTATGTCATTCTTTGCTCTAATATTCACTCAAAAACTCATCCAACTAACCATCAACAACAACAACACATGTCTTTATCAAAAAGATCTTACATATATATCTCACAACTTTACAAAGTCGGCTACCAATCTAAATATTAAAAATATTACAAAGTTGGCCTTCAATACAAAATACATTTAATATAGTAAATATCAAATGCATATTCTACTCTCTTTCATAGTCAATGTGTGGGTTATCAACAACCAAAATCCAACTTCAATTTCCTGGAGTCCATGTCATACTCCCTCGATCTTTGCTATTGTCCAACTGCTCTATACCGTTGTTCTGCTACTGTCTGTCTGTCTTCAATTATTTCTAACCTTCCATAGACATTACCAAAACCAAATCAATCTTAGGTGGAGGTCATACATACCCCATATTGTCTTTCTCTAAAATCGCTTTCCCTAGTTCATCGATCTTGATCTTCGATATGCAAAATACTTCTGCATCTCTGCTTCTATACTTAGTCGATTTCCAAATCAGAAAAACTTATCTTTATAAGAATCGATATGAAACCCAAATGTGTTTCCATAAATCAAAACTAAAAAATGAATCACATTTATACAAAATGATCACTTTCCAACAGTATCCACTACTCCAGATGTAATACTGTTCATCCTGCTAGACTGAAAGATTTTGTATCCTAAGACACATGCTCCAAATTTCATTTCATCATCAGTGATGGTGGATACCTTTAATCCTCTTCCATCCCATACTTCTCCTATGGTGTTTTCAATTTCAAGGTGAGGGGGGTGCTTTAGTTTCTTTTCTTTATCAGTTAGGATAACTGGTACCAACATGTATAACATCCTTGGTTATCAGTTTTGGCTCATCCAGCCACATCGTTTGGCCATGCACTCTGCTTAGCACTAACCAAATCCATTCGGTCTTGAATTCCTTCATGAATGATATGGAATTTGTGACCTCAACCTCAAGATCTCCTATCTTTGTGACCTTGTAGTGAATATATGCTCAAATGTCCTGAACGAGAAAAACCCTAGCTGGTATACTGGAGAATGCACCACCATTTTCAGATTGTGAACCAACCTCAGGATAGATCATGTAATGAGGTTCTTCACAAGTGGTATTTTTGATTAGATTAACCTTTTTCTCCTTTGCATTCTTGATCTAGGAGGTTCGTGAAGTAGTTGTCATCATTTCAGAAATTAGGGCTTTTTCCCATAAAAGAAAACAGAGTTCTTGGTGAATGTTGTTACTTACTTCAACCTTTTGTGACTATTGGGAATCTTTCTGAGTGTTGTGAACAAGGTTGAAGTCGCTCTATAATTTGGTCACTTCATGCTCTGATTTTTCTCTACTTCTTTGCTCAAATCGCTTTGTGAATAATGATATGTTTCATCAACTATTTATAGACTTTTTGGCCCTAAGTCATGTCATAAATGCTCACCCACTTCTCAGTGTTCAAAGATAGAGTCTTTAGGTAGCACACACACTTCATTCTTGGTGATAATGTGATGCTCGAGCCAGGTGTCAACTTATTTGACTATTTATCGACGGATCTTGCTATATGATGAAGACTCCAATGCATTTTACATGATTACCGATGAGTCTTAGTTTACACTTGTAACTCAACTTGTATATTTTAACTGACGATTCTCTGTAAGTATAGACAACTTATCTTTTTATGTATACCAATTATTTTCAATAAGCATTGATTGATGAGATTGAATTCACAGAATCATAAAAAGTAATACCATAGTGCATCTTTAAGCATTGTAATTTGGAATTTTAACTATGTATAATGGAGCTGATGTAGAATATAACCTGGTATAATGTAGTTCCATACTTACTTGTTCTGCTTAGGTGGGGGTGGTGATGTCACCAGATCCATTGGATAAGGTGTCACCAATTGCATTTCTTGGTCCAACTTCATCAATATTTGTAGCTTTCCTCCACATTTTGTTTCTCATTCTTCTGATGTCTTCAATGGTATTGCCTTTGGGAAAAGTTCTTGTCTCTGTCAATTGGTCTCTATAGTATTTTCTTAGATGACCAACCCTATGACAGTGTAAGCATGCCATTCTGGGGTTAGTCCAGCTTCTGCACCTTCTTGTCCATTTTCTTATGCATTTTTCAGCTATGTGACCAAATCTTCCACATGTTGTGTAGTTTTCCCATGTTTTGTAATCCCAAACATATGAGTTTCTGACTCTTTTCAGTTGATAAGCATTTTCCTTATCTTTAGGCTTCCATGCTTGCTTTCTCTTCTTCTTGGATTCAAGAGATGTGTGCCCATGCATTTTGAAAGTAGGACAGTATTTTTCCAAGTATGTTTCCTTCTTTGGTTGTTTTACCTTAGTTTTACACTCATATGCTTTATGTCATTTCTTGTTACATTTATAACAATTTCCTATGAATGAAGGTGTGGTGTTAGGAATACCTTTCATTTTTCTCCTGCATATATGTGATGTGTGGCCTGGTTTTCCATAGTGATTGCATGACTTCTTTCTTGGGCTTGGATTTGCATAGACATTCTTTAGATCAACTCGATATGGTGATTCTCCATTCTTGGTATACCCTAGTCCGGTGTTGTTGTTGACTATTGTTTGTCCATCCAGAAAATCATCCATCCTTTTTATACTTTCTTCAGCTCTCTTAATCATGTCATTGTGTTGTTGCTAAATTCTTACTTCATGCTTCAGTTTTCCATTTTCTTCTCTTAACTCAACAATATATTCTATTGTTTCAATGATTTCAATATTCATTTGGTTTGCCTCTTGACTCATAAGAATAATCTGATTGGTGATCTCATGATGATGTTCAGTAAGTCTTTGTATTTTTGACTCTTTCTCTTGTATCTTTTTAGTGATCTTCCTCATGTCATCAATAGCTAGTGTTCTTTCTTGCTCAGCTTGTCTAGCATTATTCATGACATCAATCATCCTTACCATCTATTTCTCTTGACCAATTTGCAGTATCTTGACTTGCTCTGTTAGATGTTGATTGATTTCATTCAGACTTGTAATGCTTCCTTCAGATGTGTCTGATGTAGTTATATATGTAGATGCTGATGATTCAAATAAATTGGGTATCTCTTCATCATGATACTCTTTCTCATTGTTCCAAGTTGCCATACATTTTCTTCCATCCTATAGCTCTCTCATCTTGATTCTTTCTACTTTGTATTGTTCAAAAACTATTTGTATTTCTAGCTTTTGATTCTCAATATTCTTACCAATCTTGTACATCTCCATTGTATGATATTTTATCTTAAGTCTTTAAAACATTTCCAAGTAAGAGATCTAGCTCCGATACCAACTATTGGAAATAATAGGAAGTATGTACTGAGAGGGGAGGGGTGAATTAGTACCTCTAAAAACTTTTATCTCTTTAACCTTAATCCTTTTAGTAATCAATTGCTTGTATTACCATTCATATATGCTATTCTATCTTTGTACATATTATATCAATTCAGAAACTTAATTGTATACAAAAATTCATAGAAACATTCATGAAATGTAATGACACATGACACAAGATTTGGTAACATAGAAAACCCCTATTAGAAGGTAAAAACTAAGGTGGGGATGAAACCCATAAAACGTCACTATCTACAGAATGGAAGGGGTCGGTTAAGGCTTACAATTTTGATCACTTCTGATGATCTACCCTATAGGAGTATTATGTGGAGACTGGTTAAGGTCTACTTTGTTAAGAGCTTTAGAAACACTGTTTAGTGTGCACTTGGTTAAGAGATTTACAAAGGATTGTTAAATCCACCTTTCTTGAAAAGATTTCTTCTATTTTCTACACTTATTAGAATGTAGTAAAACATATTCTCTGACTTGAGTGTATGCAATCTACAATTTCTGATTACAGATCCATTAAATTCACATGTACAATGTATCACCTAATGTGATTGATTAATACCTTTGTTTCTCGCTAGCCTTGATTCTTGGTTCTTGATAACCTATTTCATCTTTTGTTGTTCTTCTTCTTGAAACTCTTAGTATGATCTATAGATGTGCTCCTTGGCTACTATCATCCACATCCACATATGAAATGAATGATTATACATCTATTTATACAATAGATTGACCTATTTTAGTTTTACATATTACAAAAATAACTCTATGATCAAAGGTTTACAACTTGACCTTGATCTCCTAGTTTGCATGTTTTCAATCAGTTGGACTGATTAAAATAATTACAATTACATTTCTTATCCCTCAAGAAATGGTTTTAAATAAAATCAAAATGCTAAATATAAAACATAAGTGTTTGATCTGACGTAGAAGTCAGATCCACATTTCTCAGGATATAACTAACTTTCGATGACTGATGCTCACATTGCTCTATTGTGTGTCTGTCAGCATTCCTTCTATGAACTATTCATCATGTTCCCTTACTCTATCAGTTTCCTCTATTTTCTTCTCTTTCGGTTTACTCTTGACACTTTTGGTGACTTTTGTTATATGTACTTTCAGTTTGTACTAAAAGCTTGTCTTTCAGTGTAGGTGTTACCGATGGTTCAACAACTATTTTCCCTTTGCATAATAATGGAAAAATGTGTCATCAAATAACAACATTTTGTTGAGTTTAGGAAAACATATGTTGTCCCTAGTCCACTAGACAACTGTAAACCCTAATATGACATTCAGAATGTTCCAAACACAAGAATAAATCAAAGTTATATTATAAAGATATTCATAATACACATAGATCCAATCAAATAAAAAAAAATCCTAATAGCCTCTGGTAACCATACAAAACCCTAAAACTTTGTAATATTCTTAAACTAATATATTTCAATCAAGGATTAAATGCAAAGAATAATAATCATAGAATAGTTGTCCATAACTTCAACAAAACAAATAATAATGCCAATCTCTTCAATGGAGATTTAGGTAATATAATTATAGACTGTCAATTTAATTTTGGTGAAGATCAAACAGTGGGAAAGATAGTTATGGCTTCTGGTGCAAAACAGAAAACCCTAGTTAGGGTTCAGACCTACCTTCACTAAAATGGTTGTAAATTTCACAAAACATAATAAAAATTATCCAAACCAATTGGAAATGAAAGATAAGACATAGGAAAATCTATGATATCAAATTTATATTTTTACATTATCTTTCCAGTCTATATCATACAAATACCTTTGACAGAAAAATTGGAACCAAGAATGGACAGGTATAGTTTTCCAAAATATCTAAAATATAGAATTAATTAGACCCTAAAAATGAAATTTGAGACATACCTATTTTCTATCTATGAAGTTTCCTTTCATAAAACCAACCAAGAAAAACCCTGGACTGAATTTATAATATTCACATAACAGATCTCAAAAAATGTGCTGCTAAAAACCCTAGGAAAACACATGACAATTTTCCCAAATAAAAACTAAAAACTTTTAAATAATTATAGGAATGAAAAGTACAAATATAATACATCATGATAATATATAAATAGATTCATGTTTTATCATATACATAAAGAAACAACTAAATTCAATCCATACCTCAATTCCTACGAAGCTTCAACCGAAGGAGGAAGGAGACAAAGGAGGAAGACAAACCCAAACTTGATATGCATCATTCAAACCCTATCCAATTTCAGAAATATCCATGAAATAAATCATAATCCCACAGAAATTAATCCCTCTCTCAACTACTGAAACTCTCACAAAAATGTCCCTCTCCCAAAAGAAAAGATAACCATAAATTCTTAAAGAAATATGCTTACAAACTCTCCCTCACACCTCCTAAGTTTTTCTCCAAAATATCCATGAAAAGTAAGGCCATTGTCTCCTCAATGATTCAGCCCAAAATTACTCCCCTCTCCAAATGAAAAAGTAATGCATATAAATATATTTCCCAAAGGTTGAGAGGAAAGGTAACCAACTCCCAACTAACTCTTAACTAAAGGGCATTCTTAAATAACTTCATATAAGAGTAAACTCGCAACTATATATTACTCAAATATACTATAATAAATGCTTTATATTAATTCATACATATATGTACTATTATTTAACATGTTTGCATAAGACATTAATAATTACACCAATATCTATATATATATATTAAAAATTGAGAATAATATAACTCACATTATTTACTATTTAATTATTAATAATACTATACTTTACATTAATCTCCAAAATATACCTATGAAGTAAAAGATCACAACATTAATATTATTACCTATCTATATTTACTATAGGATAGAACACTCAAGAAGAATAAAATCACATGTCTGAAAATAAATCTAATAATCCAAAGAGGCTATAACAATCAACTATGAAACATATCTAGATAACCACAAGATCAAACAAGGTCAACTGCAGTCAACAAGGAAAGTCAAGTCAAACTCCTGACCAAGCATGAAACTCTGAAACTGAACATAGAAAATATTAACTAACAATCATCCCATGAAGGAGAAATAAATGAAATGAATAAACAAATCACATAACCAAATGAATGCAAGTGACCACAAGGCACTATTTACAACAATTCCCAACCGGGTGAGGTGGATGTAGGTTTTATTTTCACCCAAAATTTGACTGACAAGGAAGGAAACCCAATGTTCCTAAATTGGAATAATGACAATGGAAGACTCTTGCAGGGGCCTTAGTACTATCTCCACAACAAAAAACATCAAGGATTTGAGGGCATGCTCAGACATGTGAAGCCAGGTGAAGTCAATGCCCGGTACCTGCAATCATGCATCACAGAGAAGAAATACATGGGCATGGATATACATATAAAAGAAGACATTGCAGACATCTGACCGGGATCGATACATCGTGTGGACCTCAACTATGTGAGTAACTACAACTTCATCCTGAATCACTAAAACACATCATGTATATAAATACACATAAAGCATGTAGCATTATCATAATGAAGGTTAGAATATTGAGTATTGGGTTAGTCTCTAATCAATACTAATAATAAATCAACATAATCATGAGAAATATCCCAAATAATCAAGTGACATACAAGATTCATGAAAAGTAACCTTAATAGAAGAAAATATAAATAATCTCTTATATATATCCATCAAGTACATATCATATAACATCCTAACCATATTCATAAAGGTATTGAAGGTCCTTAATACATACACGTAGATACATACAAAAATGATACCTTTAGACAATATGCCTGATATTAAAATCCTTGGGTACTAGCTTATGAAATCATTATAAACAAACTATAGGAATAGATTAAACAAGTATCATGACCAACTTAAGCTATAAGAAAACATTGAAAGATCTTACTTTGTTCAAAAACACAAAACTTATATTAGGGGTAGAGGGGTATTACATCCTCCCCCCTAAGATTCGACTTACTCCTAGAAGTCGAAAGATATAAAATGAACTATATATCACACATAATTCATAATTTATTATCTAACAAAATTGTAATATTACTACTCTAGAACCTAATTTAATGACTGCACACATACTTCTACTATCAAGAGTTTTGGTAAATCCTATCTTATTACAATTTTGGTGTAGATTAACTCAGTTCCAATAGTAAATAATTTCAAAAGAATTACCTATGTGATTCTTTCTCTTCATGCAATAATTTTGTTAACAAGATATTATCAAGTTGAAACTCTAAGGTATTCATGTTTACTCATTAATATCAATATATTACGAAATTGTGTGTTTTACCAATTGAGATTATCACTTCCTTTCACAATATCAAAGTTCCTATCCATGGTAACCAATATAAAAAGAAGGAATTTATGATATATTTTCCCTTTTGAGATATAATCTACCCCTATACGATACATGTGAGACCTTATTACAAATAGTGTGCAAAATTCATTTTCCTTACAAGCTATGCATATCAAACATAGAGTGGTATATAACATTTACATTTTTTATGATCAGGAAGGGAATACATCAAACAATTTTTATTTACTTTTGCAATCATGAAACTAAAAAAATCCATATACTTGAAACTTACCATTTGCATTAACACACAGTTTTATAAGAAATCTTTTAGACGACCTCTCTTACCAAGTAAACAATATGCCTTTCCATCAAAGATTTAAGTATAATTCCAATGACATAGGACACATAAATTTTTTACAACATACATATTCTAAGTCATCTTCATAATAGTTGTAGGGTTTGATTTCCAAAAATAAATTCACACCCCTAGAGGAGATCTAATAAATTTCCAATTTATTGCACCATTATTCATTAAATTGGGATCCCTTCTTAAAGATTACTAGTTATATATGAACTTTTCCCTAATTTGCATGTCAGGTAGTTTCCATATAGCATTTACTTAAGAGTTCTTTCAAATTCCTTATTTCATAACGATCATGGATCCATCAAGAGAGAAATAAGCACATGAGTCCTACTATTATCTTCATAACCACAACATTTAAATCAATTAACCAATGTACATAACTTTAATTTCTACCCTTTACATATTTGTAACATTACCCTTATATACTTTAAAATTTTGAGATAACATCATTTCTAAGTAGAAATTGAGTAACATACATATCAATATTACTATTTCATTTATTTACCATAATAACTCCTTATTCATAGCCGGTCAATCACTTAATGTTAATTTCTTACTACTATGGTGTTGATCACAATGTATACAAAACATGAATTTTCTTCCATAATACCCATCTAAGATCCTAACTATTCACTAGGGATCTAGAAAGACATATATTTAATAAGAAAAACTTCCATCATTAGTACATATAATCCATCGCAAACATATTCTTCCCTAGGCTTTCTTGATTATGTTATTTTAACTCATTTTTGTGAAATTTAACACGACATGCAGAAAGGATATAGCTTCTTACCAAAACAGGGATAAAAATTCCTCTTCCTAAATACAAATGTCAAATATAGCATATGATAAAACCTTGGGGACATAGTTCCTTCACCCAAGGGTTTCCTAATTGAGCATTTACAAAGTTTCCTAAGATATTATTGCCTTGACTAGACAGTTTTAGTCTTTCAAAACTTATTTCTTGAGAGAGAGAGAGAGAGAGAGAGAGAGATGGTAATAAATTATTTGTTCCTTACCTTTCAAGTTCCTACTTCAAGAAGTCACAAGAGAGGGGAAAGAGAGCCATAATTCAGACTGTTATTATATCTCAACTATCTATTACAACCTTATTCACTCATGTGCCCTAGTTTCTCCCTTCACACAATGATCTATGCTACCACTCTCTTTCATCTTTTGTCAAAAATAAGAGAAAAATTCATTTTCAAATTTTAAACCAAGATACGACACCAAATTTTTCACTTCTTGCCTAGGTACAAATTATTAGCCATGTAACATAATTATTACCATTTCAGCGAGTACTACCACAATAATTTATTTCTTCCCATTACCGATGCAAAAACAATTCAATATAGGTCAACTAGACATTTATAAGAAGATAGAGTGCACGACATTTCCAATAAAATATATTATAGGTAGGATTAGGGGATAATATTATCTACTACCATAATTAAGATGCAAAACATCAAGTATCATTTTACTTTTGACATTTCTAGGGATATCAGTTCCTTTCAAGAAGACGATAAACACAAGTCTCAAGAATTCCTCAACATTCCATTATTATTTTAGAAAATATCTATTTAACACATCATTGATCTTAGAATGCAAAAAAAAAAAGTAATTATTATATATAAAACTCAATCATAGAGTAATAGGTGCACCCTTGTAAGACAAAGTAACATAAGAGAAAGAAATGTAGCCTTCATTTCCTAAGGTTCAAGTGTTTCTAGCATAAAAATGAAATCCAAAAAGAGACAAAGATAAAATACTCAACGTTATGTATAGGTGAGCTATGAGTCCTAGAGTTCCCAGTGTGAAAACCTAGGGCTCTGATACCAGATGTAACACCACGCCAGGGAACCCGAGAGGACAAGACATAAAACATCAATAAGATGCAAGTATTTTTTTTTTGTTTACCTAGAATAATATTCATCATTATACTACATATCTCTAAAATAAATAAAAACTTTTCTACAGCTTGAATGCAATATTTATTCAACTTAAGTCCTCATAGGTTCCCTAACGTCGCTACTAAAGTATCATTATCTAAACTATTTACATACATAAGATATCCATTGAATTATGAGCTTAAAACATATTAATTTTAATTCACCAAGGTAAATTTCCCTAACTTGTTTCTTTCATAAAACATAAGTTAATCATCTAACATCATTATTCCTTTTATCAACTTATGCCATTAGTTCATATTGATTTTATAATTATCTATTATCCTTTGTACCACTTTCCTCTAATCATTTAGCTAAGAGATTAATATTCATTAATGTAGTCATTATCCTAGGTACTTCATTAACCCATAAACATGAACCAAGCATTTACGTTACAATCAAGTTACTATCATATTTCATAACTATTCATTGTTAATAATTCCAACCACTAATCTATCATTTCTCAACAATTTCCTTTAATCCTTTCAGTAAGAGAGAATACATTATTGTTGCAGTACATAATTATATATAACTATATCTAACATCATTTCCTTTATATATATAAAACATAAGAGAATAGGAGAAATAACTTAAAAACTTTCTTTTAATGTTAATAACATATCCAATATACTGTATATTCTTTTCCCTTTCTTTTACCTAGAACTACCCATTCCCTTATACACTGCTTTGAATTTAGATTACATCAATATTGTAAGACTCCTTATAGGATACTACAATTACATGAATAAAAATACATAAGTACATCTCAACATAATAAAATATCCAATAAGAAGTTTTCAACTGCAGATATGGAAAGGAAAATGTGCTAGGATCATCCAAAGAACCATGAACAATACCTCGATATAAATGTTAACCACCCAACCATGTGGGACCAATAGTCCCACTCCCTTGAGCTAGGAAAAGGCCCATGCAAGAGGTAACAACTATGAAATTCCTAAGGTGGTGACAACTTTTCCCCAAATTTACGATACAAAAAGAAAAGACAAGAAGACCATAAGGAGTACCAGAGGCGTGATAAAAATTGGTAGAGACTGTAAGATAAAATCTAGGTGATTTTCATCGCATAGACCTCACCCCTTGGGTTACGCTGGTACTAGCCCCTCTAGGCCCTGTCCCTCAAGTAGGCACATGCGGAATCAAACACCTTTCATGAGGACAAGGTTGTTCAATCATGTTATCACAAAGGCACCTTCTCCCACTCCCATCCCTATTCTATACTAGCACTAGTGGCATGGGTGAGGCACAAATTAATCTTTATTAGTGTGTATTTCACCCCATTCTCATTTAAATTTATTTATTTTATCACTTGATTAAATAACTAATCAGTGGGTTACCCTGGTACTAGCCACTTAGGGCCCCGACCCCTCATTCTAAGCCACTCACCTAGTGTAATTAGGTTCCCTAACCCACATACAAGCATAATAAGAACATAATAGATCCATTATTTGATATAAAATATTTCATATCAATATCATAACAACATTTGATTGAGTTTAGGAAAACATATGTTGTCCCTTGTCCACTGGACAACCCTAAACCATAATATGACATTCAGAATGTTCCAAACACATAAGAATAGATTAGAGTGATATTATAAACATATTAAGAATACACATAGATTAAATGAAAGAAAAAAAAATCCTAATAGCCTCTGGTAACCATACAAA
Source organism: Thuja plicata (assembly GCA_018584345.1). NCBI lineage: Eukaryota > Viridiplantae > Streptophyta > Pinopsida > Cupressales > Cupressaceae > Thuja > Thuja plicata. The sequence continues at coordinate 1,739,561 of MU225192.1, read as the reverse complement.
ACCCTAAAACTTGGTAATATTCTTAAACTGATTTATTTTAATCAAGGATTAAATGCAAAGAATAGTAATCATAGAACAGTCGCCCATAACTTCCAAAAAAAAAATAAAAAATCCAATCTCTTCAGTGGAGATTTAGGTAACATAATTATAGACTCTTAATTTAATTTTGGTGAAGATCCAATGGTGGGAAAGAAAGTTATGGGTTTTGGTGTAAAACAGAAAACCCTAGTTAGGGTTCAAACCTGCCTTCACTAAAACGGTTGTAACTTTCACAAATATAAAAAAAATGATCCAAACCAATTGGAAATGAAATATAAGACATAGGAAAATCTCTGATATCAAATTTATATTTTTACATTATCTTACCACTTTATAGCATACAAATACTTTTGACATAAAAATCGGAACCAATAATGGACAGGTATAGTTTTGTCTAAAGTAGGGAATTAATTAGACCCTAAAAATGAAATCTGAGAGATACCCATTTGATCTATATGAATTTTCCTTTCATAAAACCAAACAAGAAGAACCCTAGACTAAATTTATATTATTCACATAACAGATCTCCAAAAAATTGGTTGCTAAAAACCCTAGGAAAACACATGACAATTCTCTCAAATAAAAACTAAAAACTTTTAAATAATTATAGGAAAGAAAAGTAAAGATATAATACATCATGATAATATATAAATAGATTAATTTTTTATCAGATACATAAAGAAAAAAATAAATTCAATCCATACCTCAAGTCCTACGAAGCTTCAACCGAAGGAGGAAGGAGACAAAGGAGGAAGACAAATCCAAACTTGAGATGTATCATTCAAACCCTATTCAATTTTAGAAATATCCATGAAATAAATCACTATTCCACTGAAATTAATCCCTCTCTCAACTACTGAAACTCTCGCAAAAATTTCCCTCTCCCAAAAGCAAAGATAACCATAAATTCTTAAAGAAATATGCTTACAAACTCTCCCTCACACCTCCTAAGTTTTTCTCCAAAATCTCCATGAAAAGTAAGGCCATCCTCTCCTTAATTATTTAGCCCAAAATTCCTCCCCTCTCCAAATGAAAAAGTAGTGCATATAAATAGATTTCCCAAAGGTCGAGAGGAAAGGTAACCAACTCCCAACTAACTCTAAACTAAAGGGCATTCTTGAATAACTTAATATAAGAGTAAACTCACAACTATATATTACTCAAATATACTATAATAAATGCTTTATATTCATTCATACATATATGTACTATTATTTAACATGTTATATATATA
>MU225192.1:1675640-1727003 GCA_018584345.1 Thuja plicata | reverse complement strand
ATCCATTAATAAATCACCCTCTTGTATCAAATCATCTTTACAAGGAGGAGATAAATCAATGTCTTTATCCAAGGGTTCATCCCAAAAAGTAGAATCACCCATAATGGCTTCATGAGGAAGAGAGTAACCAACATTCAAATCCAAAGGTTCATCCCAAATAGGAGGATTATCATCCCTATCAATAAAGCACATTGTAGGAGTACCTAAAGCTTGATCCCTAAAGGGGAAAGAATTGTATTCTAAAGTAGGCTCACAGAAAAGACATTTATTAGGAGAAGAATTAACATCAATCCCTAACTCATCTCCATTGAGGGAAATATTAAATTCATCTTCTTGCTCTAATATATCCTTACAAGGTAATACAATATATGACAAAGCAACATCACACGCACAAAATGAAATCTTTCTAGGTGTATCAATGTTGTAAATAGTGGAACATGAAGGTAACCATGCACAAACACTGTGGTAAAGGTCAATTGAAGAGATTGTAGAGGAGGATGAAATGGGAATATTATTGATGGAGATCTTATTTGAACCATTTTCATCCTCACTTCCATGTACCTCATTAAGGGATCTATCCCCTTTAGTAAAAAAAGCCTCATCAAATTATTTAAAACAAAAATCATACATGTTAAAAACAACGAAAAAAATGTAAATGTTTTGGTATTTTTAAAGAAATTTTGTGATTTTTATGAATTTTTAAATATAAATGCAATATCATAAAATAAAACCTACTTTTAAATTAATGCAAATCTAACACCAAAAAGAAAGAGTTGTCTATCACGGGTTCACCAAAATGTAAGATAGAAAATGATGCTTATAGAATAAGAGTGTTTTGATACTCAAATCACTTATCACCTTACATTTAATGTTTAGAGTGGAGGGATAAATAAGACATTATCATTTATTCTCAAATGCACAAAGGAAGGATCCAAATTGATCAACCCAAATAGGATCAATGCATAAATGAATCAATCTATTGGAAACAAGAATAAAGAAGGAGATCCTAGGTTTCCCTCTTAAAATGTGGGGTGTGAATAAATGTAAATGTGTGATAGATTTAGAATGATTAAGGATTGGAATTGAAATAGATAGGAGAAATATACTAACCTTAAATAATTTTAGATCAAAGAATGCTATTTTATGGGATCTATACTCATTTTCTGGAAAATCTGAAGTATGATCCAGAAAGGAAACGCAGAGATGAACAAAACCCAGAAATATTTTTCCATTCTGATATAGTCTTATGAAAAAGGTTGACCTTGACCCACAAAAGTCACCCCTAACCCTATAATGTCAACCTTGACCTGCACAGGTCTGACAGAAAATCTGATCGCGGATCCCGGAAGTTGGCCAAAAAGGGTATCTAGATCTGAGCTCAAATTTGTAGTCTTGAACCTGTACCTACAAGAAAAAGAGGTTTGTTTGTTGGTGGGGAGGTGTTTTACTTAGTCAAACTCTAATTTAGGAATTAACCTTGAAATCAATAATTGAAATAGGAATGCTAGCAAGTAGTAGAATTGAATCTAGCAATGAAGCTATGATATTCAATAGATATGCAATTGTATTTCTAATATAGACAAATATGTAAATATGAAAGCATGGACTTTAGAAACCATAAACCTCCATGATTTTATGCTTGGAATTCACCTTGAAGGGAGAATGAATGAGTCTTGAGGATTCACAAAGGATCTTGAAGGAAGATCACACCACCATGATGGCTAGATCTAGGGTTTGAATGATGAATCTTGAATGCTTGAACCAAATCCCTTTAAAGGCTTGAAAGCTTGAATCCTTGATCTTCAATGTAGAACTTGAATTCTTGAGAGGAAGACTTGAACACCTTGAAACCTTGGAAACATGTAGAATAATGGATGCTTGAACTTTTTTCTTGATCACCTCTTCTTACTTGGTTGATGGTTAGAGAAAATAAGAGAGAAAGCTTCCTTTTATATTCAACTAGGGAACAATATTCTAAGGAGGCCAACATAGGGGAATTAAATTCCCATTAAAGCCTTTACCCCTAGGTTAGGACATAAGTTAAATATAATATAGGAATCACCACTTAGGAACACAAAACAGCTGACCCGAAAGTGGGAAATAACTTTTTGCAAAGACCGACATCTAAAAACTGTGGGACCCTGAGATTTGAACCTTGGGCCAAGGTTGAGGTTGACCTTGACCTAGGTCAGGGTCGAGGTTGACATAGACCCAAAAGGTCAACCCTGACCCTGAGGTCAAAAACCTAAGATCTACGGCCCAAGATGCCAAAAACTAGATGGAAAGAAGTGGAAAGAGACGCAGAATAGGAAGAAATCCAGGTCAAAGTCAGGAACCCATTCAAGGTGCTTGATATGACCCGAAACCACCTATGTGGAAGGATAAAATAGTCTACCACATAAGTGCTTCCATTTTCTGACTATACATTTAGCCCCCACTTTAGCGGGAGTATGGAAATCAAATATGGTCACGGTAAAGTTAGGAAAAAGACACCGGTGGATTGCAACAAAGTAGAACATCACTAAGTCAAGGACATGAGTCCTTAGACATAGGATTCTAACTCAACATACATACATAAAGATATGAAATTAAAGAGAAAATAATCATAGAAAACATACATAGCTACATAAGTAAGACAAGAACAACACCATAGATAACATAGTTTCATGATCTAATCCTACTACCATGAAAGCGAAAGAGAGAAAAGAGATAGTGATTACCTCACCTAGTAAGATGCCCACCTTACTATTAATCACCAAGGAGGGAGATCCCCCAACAAGTTCACCCATAAACTATGCTTGTAATTGTAAATGCATCTTCTGACGACTTTTGAAAATATCCATAGATCTACATTGTTGTATCACTATGGAATATAAAATGTGTGTCCACTCAGGATTTAGCAACTTATGTGTGTTACCTTTTGAGGATTTAGCATATCATAAAAATAAAAAGGGTGTGTATCTCTTTAGGATTTAGCAACTTTATGTGCGTTACCTTCTAAGGATTAAGAAAACATAAAAGAAAAAATGCATGTCCCTTCAGGATTTAGCAACTTATTTGCGTTACCTTCCAAGGATTTAGCATGCTGCAAAATGTAAATAAATGTAAAATATAGTACAAGGGAGACCCTATATGTATGCACCCCTCCTTATCATGACTACCCACTAGGCAGGATAAGGAAGAGAAAGAGGATACCTACTTCACCAGGTAAGGAGATATCCAGCTTAACAACAATGTATACCATATCCTTAGCGAAGAGTCTTAACCCTTACATCCAAGAACATAGATAATCATGAAATGGATATGTCACTTATGGAAAAAGGATCCTCAAAAAGGAAGATATATTATCAACAAGACCCTCACCATAGAGGAGTGCCTAGGATAAAATGTCATCTTCTAAAGAAAAGAGGGACCAAAGATTCAATCATCTAGCACTCTGTAATCAAGAGGAAGAGGAATCTTAGGATGAAGGCATCAAACTCTAACCCAAAGCAAGAGAAAAAGTTTATACAAAACATAATTTTCAAAATAAAGAAGAGGTGATGACCTAGGACAATCACCTCTCATATAAGAGGGTATCCATAGTTAAAAAAATACATCTTTATAAGGAAATAATGTTATATGATAAACAAATACCACTAAGATAAGGAAAGTAGATCCTTAGATAGAGGAAGAAGGAAAATACCTTTCCCCCTAGGGGTGAAAGAAAGGGATATACCAAATTATATCAAGAAATGTTGTAGCAAAGAGATATCATGTGAGAAGTGAAAAATTAACCCTTGTGAGCAATAGCACATTATTCAGTTTCCAAGGTGAGAGATTTATCAACCAGTGAAACCCAAAAACAACAAAATAGGTTATAATCAGGGACATAGATCCTTAATGCAAACCAAGATTTTCATGTATGTTGGATATCACATAATAGATAGATACTGCTTTACCAAGGGAAAAGTGAATCCCGGAATGACAGAAAAGAAATAGATGGCATCCTTTCCCCCCAAGCGTAGGAACAAGGATGAAAGGTGTCCTATTATATCGCTTACAATAATATGCAGGACAAAGAGCCCCCAAAGATTAGGCTAACATTGTTTACATAATATAGTGTTCCATAATAGGAACATAAATGTTATTTAGAGAAAATAGGATTGAAATATAACTCATTGCCACATGAGATATACATAATTTCACTATTAATGAGCTGCCTAATCTTATGATGTAAACCATGAAATTTATTAGAGTGATCATGATAGAAAAAAAGAGGAAGAATCTTCAAGTATAGACTAAGTTTCTTTTTGTGTTTAGGTCTAGCAATCATCTTAGCATGAAGGAGTTTAGGCAGAACAACCTTTTGGTCAAATTCCTTCATAGGGTCATCATATTTTGAAATGTTATTCGAGATGTTGGTAACATTGATATGTTGTGTAGGATTAAATCCCAATCCATAAGAATGCCCATGCCCCTCATTCTGTAAGGGAATTTGAATTCCATGTTTATGCTTAACACATCCTTGAGTATGGAATCATTTTTTAACTAGTAAATGATAACTAGGACCATAACAAGAATCCATATCAAAAGGAGTTAATGGAACTTTAGTAGTCACTATGTCATCATTAGTGTGTTTGATAGATTCACAAGAAGTAAAAATAAAGGAATACATCCTAGGAGAAGATGGGGTAGGAGCTTTATTCTCCATAGGATCATCACTAAGAGGGAGAGCATTAAGGGAATTCATATCATTCCCCGCTAATGTCTCATTACTAGAAGGAATCCCAATTAGAGGTAATGTGTTAATAATGTTATCTTCTTTCTCTAAAATGTCTGTATAAGGGGAGTGTGTTTTAGAAAAAGAGTCATGATCATGTATGAATATGTCATCCATTAATAAATCACCCTCTTGTGTCAAAGCATCTTTACAAGGAGGAGATAAATCAATGTCTTTATCCAAGGGTTCATCCCAAAAAGTAGAATCACCCATAATGGCTTCATGAGGAAGAGATTAATCAACATTCAAATCCAAAGGTTCATCCCAAATAGGAGGATTATCATCCCTATCAAGAAAGCACATTGTAGGAGTACCTAAAGCTTGATCCCTAAAGCGGAAAGAATTGTATTCTAAAGTAGGCTCATGGAAAAGACATATATTAGGAGAAGAATTAACATCAATCCTTAACTCATATCCATTGAGGGAAAGATTAAATTCATCTTCTTGCTCTAATATATCCTTACAAGGTAATACAATAGATGACAAAGCAACATCACACGCACAAAATGAAATCTTTCTAGGTGTATCAATGTTGTAAATAGTGGAACATGAAGGTAACCATGCACAAACACTATGGTAAAGGTCAATTGAAGAGATTGTAGAGGAGGATGTAATAGGAATAGGATCGATGGAGATATTATTAAAACCATTTTCATCCTCACTTCCATGTACCTACTTAAGGGATCTATCCTCTTTAGCAACAAAAGCCTCATCAAAGTATTCAAAACAAAAATCATACATGTTGAACACAACGAAAAAAATGTAAATGTTTTGGTATTTTTAAAGAAATTTTGTGATTTTTATGAATTTTTAAATATAAATGCAATAGAATAAAAGAAAACCTACTTTTAAATGCATGCAAATCTAACACCAAAAAGAAAGAGTTGTCTATTGCAGGTTCACCAAAATGTAAGATAGAAAATGATGCTTATAGAATAAGAGTGTTTTGATACTCAAATCACTCATCACCTTACATTTAATGTTTAGAGTGGAGGGATAAATAATAAATTTTCATTTATTCTCAAATGCACAAAGGAAGGATCCAAATTGATCAACCCAAAAAGGATCAATGCATAAATGAATCAATCTATTGGAAACAAGAATAAAGAAGGAGATCCTAGGTTTCCCTCTTAAAATGTGGGGTGTGAATTAATGTAAATGCGTGATAGATTTAGAATGATTAATGATTTTAATTGAAATGGATAGGAGAATTGTACTAACCTTAAAGAATTGGATATCAAATAATGCTATTTTATGGGGTTTGTACTTAGTTCCTGGAAAATTCAAAATATGATCCAGAAAGGAAACGTAGAGACAAACAAAACCCAGAAATATTTTTCCATTCTGATTTTGTCTTTTGAAAAAGGTCAACCTTGAGCCACAAATGTCACCCCTAATCCAATAATGTTGACCTTGACCTGCACAGGTTTGATAGAAAATCTGTTCACGGAACCCAGAAGTTGGCCAAAAAGGTTATCCAGATCTGAGCTCAAATCCGCAGTCCTGAACCTATACCTACAAGAAAAAGAGGTTTGTTTGTTGGGGGGGAGGGGTTTGCCTTAGTCAAACTCTGATTTAGGAATTAACCTTGAAATCAATAATTGAAATAGGAATGCTAGCAAGTAGTAGAATTGAATCTAACAATGAAGCTATGATATTCAATAGATATGCAATTGTATTTCTAATGTAGAAAAATATGTAAATATGAAAGCATGGACTTTAGAAACCATAAACCTCCATGATTTTATTCTTGGAATGCACCTTGAAGAGAGAATGAATGAATCTTGAGGATGAACAAAGGATCTTGAAGGAAGATCACACCACCATGATGGCTAGATCTAGGGTTTGAATGATGAATCTTGAATGCTTGAACCAAATCCCATTAAAGGATTGAAAGCTTGAATCCTTGATCTTCAATGGAGAACTTGAATGCTTGAGAGGAAGACTTGAACACCTTGAAACCTTGGAAACATGTAGAACAATGGATGCTTGAACTTTTTGCTTGATCACCTCTTCTTACTTGGTTGATGGTTAGAGAAAATGAGAGAGAAAGCTTCCTTTTATATGAAACTAGGTACAATATTCTAAGGAGGCCAACATAGGAGAATTAAATTCCAATTAAAGCCTTTACCCCTAGGATAGGACCTAAGTTAAATATAATTTAGGAATCACCACTACGGAACCTGAAATAGCTGACCCAGAAGCGGGAAATAACTTTTTGCAAAGACTGACATTCAGAAACTGTGGGACCCTGAGATTTTAACCTTGGGTCAAGGTCGAGGTTGACCTTGATCTAGGTTAGGTTCGAGGTCAACCTTGACTTAGGATAGGGTTGAGGTTGACATAGACCCAAAAGGTCAACCCTGACCCTGAGGTCAAAGACCTCAGATCTGCAGTCCAGGATGCCAAAAACTAGATGGAAAGAAGTGGAAAGAGAGACAGAATAGGGGTAAAGCTAGGTCAAAGTCAAGAACCCATTCAAGGCTCTTGATATGACCCCAAACCACCTACTCAGAAGGCTAAACTAGTCTACCATGGAAGTGCTTCCATTTTTTGACTATACAATATATATATATATATATATTACTAATAATTGATAATTGAGAATAATATACCTCACATTATTTACTATTTAATTATTAAAAATACTATAGTTTCCATTAATCTCCAAAATATAAACCATAAACAATATCTACAATAATGAAAATATAATTATATATAACCTATATAAACACATACATATATGTGTGCACCCATATGTATGTATCCTTTTATATAGCTACATTCCAAATACCAAACATTATAATCTATATGATTATGAAGTAAAAGATCACAACATTAATATTATTACCTATTTATATCTACTATAGGATAGAACACTCGAAGAATAAAATCACGTCTAAAAATAAATCTAATAATTCAAAGAGGCTATAACAATCAACTATGAAATATATCAAGATAACCATAAGATCAAACAAGGTCAACCACAGTCAACAAGGAAAGTCAAGTCAAACTCCTGACCAAGCATGAAACTTTGTAATAGAACATAGAAAATATTAACTAAGAATCATCCCATGAAGGAAAAATAAATGAAATGAATAAACAAATAACACAACCAAATGAATGCAAGTGACCACAAGGCACTATTTACAACAACTCCCAACCGGGTGAGGCGGATCTAGGTTTTATTTTCACCCAAAAGTTGACTGATAAGAAAGGAACCCCAGTGTTCCTAAATTAGAATAATGACAAAGGAAGACTCTTGCAGGGGCCTTAGTACTATCTCCACAACAACAACCATCGAGGATCTGCAGGCATGCTCAGACCTATGAAGCCAGGTGAAGTCTATGCCCAATACCTACAAGCCTGCATCACAAAGAAGAAATACATGTGCATGGATATACATATAAAAGAAGATATTGTAGACATTTGACCAGGATCAATACAGCGTGTGGACCTCAACTACGTGAGTAACTATGAATTCATCCCAAATCATGAAAAAACATCATGCATATATATACACATAAAGCATGTAGCATCATCATAATGAAGGTTAGAATCTTGAGCATTGGGTTAGTCTCTAATCAATACTAATAATAAATCAACATAATCATGAGAAATATCCCAAATCATCAAGTGAGATACAAGATTCATGAAAAGTAACCTTAATAGAAGAAAATATAAATAATCTCTTATATATATCCATCAAGTACATATCATATAACATCCTAACCATATTCATAAAGTTATTGAAGGTCCTTAATACATACATGGAGATACATACAAAAATGATACCTTTAGACAGTATGTCTAATATTAAAATCCTCGGGTACTAGCTTATGAAATCATCAAAAACAAGCTATAGGAATAGATCAAACAAGTATCATGAACAACTTAAGTTGTAAGAAAACATCTAAAGATCTTACTTTTTTCAAAAACATAAAACTTATATTAGGGTTAGAAGGGTATTACACCTTACCTAGTAGCTAGGACTAAATATAGCAGAGCTTAAGAGACCATAATAGTTGGTCTCCATCTTTGGTCCATACGATTGAGGAAACATTTTATCTTTCATTAGCTCATCAAATGTGGTGATCTGAAAGAATTTAATAGATGGTATTTTCATGTATAACGTAGCTTACTTTAGTTTTCAATGTTGCACGAATTTATCTATTTCCCACACTTGTGGACTGTGGGGACATTGATAAATAAGCATCCCTCTTGTGGCCTGAGTATTGTAGGCCATGAGAGGAGATGCTTCTTTATCACTATCCTTGAAGTCTACAAGTGCGCGAAGTAGATAAATTCATGCAATGTCAACTTAAATAATATACATTATCATGAAAATATTCTATTAAATTCTTTCAAATCCCCACATTTGATGAGCTAATGAAAGGTAAATCATTTTGTCAGTAATATAGACCTAAGATGGAGACCAACTATTATGGTCTCTTGAGCTTTGTTATCTTTAGTGTGTGTGTCCGTCACTTTTTTGATGCACCTGGCAACTGTTTCAATGGGGATTCTATACTACCAACGAGATTACCATTAGAAAACATACTGGATAACCGTTGGAGATACTAGATTTCTAACGCCCTTTTGCAACGGTGATGCTATACTACCGATGGGATTACCGTCAGAAGCAATGTTGGATAACCATCGGTGATGCTATACTACCAATGGGTACCGTCAGAAATTTCATTGGATAAATGTCAGAAAAGCTACATTTTTTATGCCCTATTTCAATGGCCATGTTATACTACCTACGGGCTTACCGTCAAAAATGTCACCAGACAACCATCGAGAAAGCTACATTTTTTATGCCCATTTTTTACAGCGATGTTCTACTAATGATAATTTTACCATCGGGAATGTCACCGAAAAACCATTGGGGATGCTATATTTTTATGCCCATTTTTGACGATGATGCAATATGAATGATGGGTTTACCGTCAGAAATGTCACTGGACATCTATCAGAGATGCTACATTTTTACACCAATTTTTTATGGCGATGCTATACAAACGATGAGTTTACAGTAAAAAATGTCACTGGATAACTGTTAGAGATGCTACAATTTTTTATGCCAGTTTTCAAAGGCGATGTTATACTATCGATGGGTTTACCATCGGAAATGTCACTAGATAACCGTCGGGGATGCTATATTTATGGAAGGGGTACCGTCAGAAATGTTATAGTAAATTGTGTATTTGTGTGTTTATTTCTAATGGTTGTCCATCAGAATGGTGACAGTTACTATCTTTGTAGCAATTTTTGACAAAATAACTCTGACGATGCCTTCTATCGAATATCTGACAAATAGCCATTGGAATGAAGCCTCAAATGTACTAGTGTTGTCGCATTTAGGATCAATTAAGTAAATTGGTAGAGTAACTTCTCTTTTCTCAGTTAAATGATCTTTAGTACCCAGTAACTATCAACTCAGTGTACTTCATATGTGCTCAGTGTAGTGTAACATTCGGTAATTGTAGACTCTCAGTGTAGTTTCTTTATCTCTATTGTGTGCTATATCAACTTCACTAACTTACCCGATGTAAATTACCAACTAGTTAAAAATTTGGCTTTCTCCATTTTATTGATTGATTCTTCTGACTCATATGAATTTGACTTAAATAATGACAAAAAAATATCTTAAAGAGATAACAATCTCCCCCTTTGACATTAGTTGATCTTTTTTTTACAAAAACTTCAAAGTCGTCAAAATTAGTAACTCCCCCTCGGATCTTACTCTTCTATACAAAATATGTACAACTCTTCTTCTCCTTTTTTCATTTTCACATATATACTATTTTTTATTTTGTATTGATTCTATTTCCCTTTTTTTTATTTTCAGAAATCTATATCTATCTAATCTATCTATCCCCCTTTTTTGACAAAAAGTATCAACAATAAAACTTATTTATAAAAAATGTGCTTATAGCTTTTTTGTATCCCGACAAGTATAGTCTCTCATGTGTCTTGAAGATTATGTAATATAACAATGTGCTCATTGATATCTGTCGATAGGTGAACTATAGTATCCAGGGTGCTGACCTCTGGAAAACTTGCTAGTTCTTTTCCTTTCTTCAAATGTATCTACATTGATTGAATATGGGGAATCAATAATGCTTGCAATTCAAGCAACTCCAATCTCATCTTACCTTCCTCCTGTGTAAATGAGAGTTAAACTCCAATGAGTTCCTTTATCTTTGAATAATAGGGCTAGAATGATCCAGGTTTAATAGTTAGCTCTTTAAGTTGCTTAGTCAACTCTTTTCTAGTATCTTCCTCTTTCTTCTTGATTTCCTCGATAAATTTTGAAATAATACAACATTTTTGAAACAATGAAATGATGCATAGACATTCTTCTTCAATTTTTGAACATAACTCAGAAAGAGTTACCTTTTCTATATCAATATTTTGTAGTAGGTCCTCCATCAATTTATTCTCCATAGATTCCTTGTGAATCTTTGACATGTATTCAGTCATGTCCTTGTTCAATCCTTTGATTTGTTAAACTAAATTTCCAACTTGGTCTAGCAGGGGCTCAGATTCATCATTAGTAACTTTAGGAATAATTTCCTGGAATACCTCCTTTACATCTAATATGTCTACCTCCTTCTTCTTCACCAATAACTTGTCCTGCTCAGCCTTTAAGGCTACAATCTCTGCATAAATGCATAATTCTTTGGGCTTCATCATATTTGGGTCTCCCTTTGGTATGATGATTGACTTAATCAAATCAATCACTTGTTTCCTCTTTTTGCTATTCTTTTTCTCAATCAATCTTCTCTCTCTAGTAGAACATTTGGAACATGATGCCATGGTTGCATCTAGTGACTCTGTATGCTGACTGGCTATACTCTTTTCTACTTTAAATTCCTCTTGTTTTTTTCCTTATTCTTTCTCTACATCCTTCTTATTTAGATTTGATTCCTACGTCATTTCTTTTTGTGGATCATGTGTCTTTTGAACATTCAAAACATTGGATGTGTCAGTTGGTGGTGTATTATGCTTTTGTCCTTCAGTATAAGTTGGGGGTTCCAACTCGGTATCTTTCCTATGTTCAGTCTCAGTAGCCTTTGGCTCATCAACATTATCTTTACCTGTGTCATTTAGTGGCTTCATTTCCATATCTTATGCGACTTCAGTAGTACCAATTTGAATAGTAGAATAATTTTATACTTGTATCAATATGGGATCAATACTTTGCAATGGTGTAACATATGCATCAATACACTCGGTGTTTGGTATTTATAAGTCCATAAAATCTTCATCCTTTGATAACTCCTTTGCCAGATCTATATCCTTTGATGCATCTTCAATAATTACCTCTACATTGTCAATAGTTAGATAAATAAGATCTACTTGGCTTGTGCTTTCCTTTACCTTGTCAATAATGGTTTCACTTTGAATATTTGTTGCATCATGTTGCTCAAAATTAGATAGGTCAAATATATCTCTCTAGTTTGCATCAGTTTCCCTATCCACAGATAGTATATCTCCATTCATGATTCTTAGGGCTCTTCCCTTCACTATAAATATATTTATGTATTTTTGTAGTGCTTCATGAATCTTAAATGGTGCAAGGTCAAGAATTGTATGTACAAGTGACCTCTCTCTCACTTCTTTTTTAGCATTAAGGGCATACTTCCATCTTGCATCAATTTTATTATACAACTCTTTTGGAATCTTATTTGCTATCTCAATTGAGGATAATCTATATCTCAGTAGTATTAGCACAATAGCGTCTTTAATCTTTTTCATATCTTCATCATTCCTTTTTTCATACTTTGCTTGCCTAAAAGCTCCAAGTCTTCAATCTTTCTTTAGATCTTCTAGAAAATCATCTAGACTTTGTGGAACTCTTGAAAAATCTGCAATAGGTGTAGACTTAGTTGCCTTATCAGATTCTGTTTCACTCTCATCCTCAAGTATTAACTTCCTTCATGAACATATAGATTGTCTTCCTCCTTGAGATCTCACATATTTTTTTCCTCTTTGTTGAGATATCTTTGCAACTTCCTTTTCTTTGGTTTCATTGAGGATTCGATGTTCCTTCCAGTACCTCTTTTTCTTGATGAAGTTACAAATGTAATTTGTTTGTTAGCTACAACAATAACTTTCTCATCATTTGTGTCCTTAACACTTGTCTCATCAACTCTTAGTGTTTTGGATAAAGTATCAATCATGTTTCCTATTTCCTTGACTTCCTTAGGTATCATAAAAAAATTTCTTATTCCTTAATTTCACTTCTTCATAAGTGTCATACCTCTTTGCTTTGGGATCAACTAGTTTTTCTAGTAGTACTTCTATCTGTTTTGATCTAATATCAATATCCAATTCATATCCTACAAGTTGTATCCACTTAGTTCTAGGATCAAAAACCTTGATAATACAAGTATTTTCAACCTCAAAACATATATTATCTTGATATTTTCCAATCAGTTGAGGTGGGATCCTATACCTCTTATGCATTCTTAATTGGAAATTTAAAAAGTATTCAGACATGATTTCATCAAAATTGTCTCGTAAAATTTGTATATACTCATTTATCTGATAAATAATAGTTCTCCTGGGGATCCAAACTACATCACCAATAGAGGGAAATGCAAACTGACAATAGAAGAAAATACATACCAATAATGAACCAAATTTTAGGGTGTTAGTCTTTTCTTTCCTGATTGTGTTCATGTTGTCTTCTAACTACTTCAATAAGATTTCACAAATATCCAATAGAAGTCTTCTCTTCACTAACTTGAATGCCAAATCCACTGCTCCACTAAAGACATTATATTTTTCCATTAGTATATGAAAGGAAAAACATGATAAACATCATCATTTTATATTACACCAACAGACAGGGCATAGCACTACCCGACGCCAAGGTTACCGATATTGCTAAGTACAAAGCATCCCAACGCAACACTATTTAGTGTTACCCGATGATAGAAAAGACAAAGGAACCCGATGAGTAACCAATAGTACAACCTGATGATACATTCAAGAGTGGAACCCAATAGATGAAGGGAACCCGATGAACAGTTCAAAGAAGGAACAACAAAAAACTTTCAGTTCACACCGACAATCAGATACTGAGAGTCAATTACATCCCACAAAAAGTGGATCTAACTTCCACATCAGATAAATCACTGAATTTTTATATTTAGCTTCTTGATTTTTTTTTAAATCCATTACATGAGTGAAAATTAATGTAATTATTATTTTTTTTATCAGTCTAACTGATTTAAAACATGCAAACTAAAGGATCAAGGTCAAGTTGTATACCTTGGATCTAGAGTTAAAATTGTAATGCGTGATTATAAAATAGGTCAAAAGAACTTGTATAAATAGATGCTCAATCAATTGTGAACATGTTGTTCAACGATGATTGTAACCACTGAGAGCATCTAAGGATCAGACAAGAGAATTCATGTAGCAGCACAGACAAAGATCAAATCGGTTTTCAAGAATAGAACCAAGGCTACCGAAAAGAAGGAAAAGGTATTAATCAATCACTATAGGTGATATTCATAAACTGTAAGCTTTAATGGATCTATAATCAACAATTAAAGATTGCATATATTCAGTTCATACATATTATACACATTCAAGGAAGGTGGATTTAACAATCCTATTGTAAATCTCTTAACTGAGTGCACACTACATCAGTGTTGCTAAAGCTCTTAACAGATTAGATCCTAACAAGTCTCCACATTAATACTCCTAATAGGGTAGATCATCAGAAGTGATCAAATTGTAAGCCTTAACTGGATCCCTTCCATTCTATAGATAGTGAAGTTTTGTGGGTGTCATCCCCACCACAGTTTTTACTTTCTAACAGGAGTTTTCTGTGATATCATATCTTGTGTTATGTGTCTATTACTTTCATGAATGTTTCTATGAATGTTGCATACAATTAAGTTTATGAATTAATACTAAATGCATAAGAAAGAACATTATATTTGCTTGGTAATACAATATATATTGATTTCTAATGAAGAAAGGTGAAAAGTGTTAAAAAATTTAGAGGTACTGATTCACCCCTCCCCTCTCAGTACTACTTCCCATTAATCCCATAGATTGGTATCAGAGATGAGTCTCTTCTTGGAAATCTTAAAGGCTTAAGAAAAAAGATCATACAATGGAGAAGTACATACTTGATAAAAATATTGAAAATAAAAATCTTGAAATTCAGATGTTCTATGAATAGTATAAAGAAGATAGAATCAACATGAGACAGTTGTTAAATGAAAGAAAGAATATGGCATCTCACAGTAATGAGATAGATTATCATGAGGAAGAGATTCCAAATTTCTTTGAGTCTTTAGGATCAAATACAAGAAAAGCATCAAATACATCAGAAGAGAGCATCACAAGCCTAACTAAAATCAATCTATATCTGGCTGGACAAGTCAAATCTCTCCAAATCGGTCAAGAGACACAGATGGTAAGGATGACTGATGTCATGAAAAATGCTAGGAAAGCTGAACAAGAAAGAACACTAGTTATTGATGATAGAAGAAAGATCAAAGAAAAGCTACAAGAAAAGGAGTTTGAGATACAAAGACTTACAGAGCATCACCATGAGGTTAGAAATCAGATTATTCTTATGAGTCAAGAAGCAAACAGAATGAATATGGAACTCATTGAAAGAATACATATTATCGGTGAACTAAGAGAAGAAAATAAAAAACTAAAGCATGAGGTTAGAATTCAACAATAGCATAATGACATGATTAAGAGAGCTGAAGAAAGTGCAAAAAGGATGGGTGAATTCTTGAATGCACAAAGAAGACCCAACACCAACACTGGACTAGGGTACACCAAGCATGGAGAGTCATCAAATGAAGTTGATCCAAAAGATGTCTACATCAATCCTAGTCCAAGGAAGAAGACATGAAATCACTATGGAAAGAAAAGCCACACCTCAAATGTTTTCAGGAGCAAAGAAAAATGTATTCCTAAATCCACATTTACATTCATAGGACAATGTTATAATTGTAGCAAGAAAGCACATAAAGCATATGAATGTAAATCAAAGGTGAAAGAAGCAAAGAAGGAAACCTATATGGACAAGTATTTTCCCACCTGAAAAATGCATGGGCACACATCTCTTGAATGTAGGAAGAAGAAAATTGAAGCATGGAAACCCAAAAATAAGAAAATGCATATAAATCGAGCAGAGTCGGTAATTCATATGTTTGGGATTACAATACATGGATAAACTACATAGCATGTCATATATATGGTCACATTGCTGAAAAATGCATGAGAACATGGACCAAAAGGTCTAGAGGTTGGACCAACCCTGGAATGGCATGTTTACACTATCATAAGGTTGGACATCTAAAGAAGGACTACAGAGACCGAATAATAGAAATCACCACTTTTGTAAATGGTAACACCATTGAAGACATTAAGAAAATGAGAAAGAAAATGTGGAGGAAAAATTCAACCGTTGAGGAAGCTGGACCAAGCAGTGTAGTTGGTGACACCTCATCCCATGGATCTGGTGACATCACCACCCTCACCTAAAAGATGGACAAGTAAGTATGGAATTGCACTACACCAAGTCATATTTTTCATCAGTTCCATTATACAAATTGATAGATAGTAAAAATATGCATGAATAAAGATTTATATTATGTTACTTGTTACAATTCTAAGAAAACAACCCCGTCGGTAAACACATATCAAAAATCATCGGTGAGCATAAAAGGATGAGTTGTCTACACTTTCTGAGAATCGTCGGTCAACACATAAAAAGTCTAAGGTGCTAATGTAACCCGATTCCTATCAGTAAGGAAGCAAAGTTACAATGTTGTCTTGACACTACATCGAGATCCGTCGGTGAAAGCGACAATCTTAACAGTTATCTCAAGCATCATGTCAACATCAAGAATGTTATTAGAGAGTTTACCCGACAAACTCTATCTTCATGACCTGACGAGTTGTTGATCATTTATGACAAACTTAGGGCAAAAGTCTATAAATACTCGACGGAAGCACTTTATTTTTCACACGTGAAATGAGAAAATAGAGCAGAGAAAAAACAAAGTGAAAAGAGAGCACTTAGCAGAGCATCCTTGAATCAATCCAACACACTCCAAATAGATCACTCTCAAGTTACACAGATCAAAGTAAGTACCAAGCGTACCAAGAACTCTATTATTATTTTCAAAAAAGAGCTAAATTTGAAACAATGACAACGACTTCAAGAACAACCAAATTGAAGAGTGAAAAGAATAATGGTGTTAAGCTAATCAAGAATAGCACTTGTGTGGAATGCCCAAAGATTGCATCACAACCCGATGATTCTGGCACATTTTCAAAAATTCCACCTAGGGTTTTGTTGATAGAAGACGTTAGATCATATATTCACTGCAAGATCGCTGAGATTGGTGATCTGGAGATAGATCAATCTTATAAGAAGCTATGTGATGAACAAGGGAACCTAAAGGAAGAACACAAGAACTTTCAAGTAAAAGTAATAAAAAATTCCCTATATTTCCTGAGGGTTTTCAAAACCCACTGGATTAGGTTGGTACTAAGCAGAATGCACGATCAGAATTTATGGCTGGATGAACCCAAGTAGATTACAAAGGATGTATTACATGTTGTAACAGGTTACCCTATAACCAAAAAACCAATAGCTCACAAGCGTCCCTCTCGACCAGAAGTTGAGAAACTCACCAACGTTGTATGAGATAACCGAGGACTTAAGGCGAACACCATCACCAACTAGGAACTGAGGTTTGGTTCATGTGTGATAGGGTACAAAATATTTCAAGCTAGCAGGCTAAACAACATAGTAGCAACAACAATAAGCATAGCTTACAAGATTGTCATGAAAGGAATACAAATGGATCTATGTGAGATCCTACTAAAGCAACTTGATGAAAATATGACAACAATCAGGTCTTCCAAGACAAACACATGTAAGTTTGGCTCACTTATAATGTGTATATTCTTTTATTTTCAAGAATATTTTCCTTCAATTAGCAAAGTAAAGTGGGATACCACCAAGCCAGTTACATTACAGATAAGTGGCCTTATCAAGTCATTAGGTGACAACTTTGATTCAGTGATGACTGAATACTTCCTTTATTTCAAGAAAAAGATGACAGAGAGAGTGAGGATCCCTAAATAGTTGATTAAAAAGCATAGGGATGAGATATGTTTTATGGTGGATTCGGATTTTACTCACATTAAACCATTTGTACCAAGGACAACCTGGTTACCACCTCTTGACTATGAGATTAACATAGATTAAGCAACAAATGAAATTGATGCACTATTGAATGAACTACTTGATAGTAATCAATAAATATTTGGCACATATGAAGAGGCAAAGTCTAAAATAAAAATGGGCCTAGTCATCAAGAAGACTGTTAAAAAGAAAAACAAGATGGTGAAGAACCTTGAGAAGTTGTTGTCGATTAATGAGGAGGAAAAAGAATAAATAGAGGACACCGAGGAATAGGGTGTCATCGGTGAAGAGGAAGAAAAGAAAGCAAAAGATTCTAAATCCATAGATTTTGATGTGCCTCCACCTCCAACCAAGAAACCAAGGACTATAGCAGCTCAGAGGACAAGGAGCCAAGCTGCAAAGAAAGATACTACACCTCTTAAGAAAGGTCAAGTGAGGACCTATAAGAGGAAGCAACAAATAGAGAAGAAAACACCTACTAAAAGGAGGAGAAGTCTGGTAAGAACCAAGGCTGACATTAAAGATTCAAAATAGGATGAGCCTGAAGTAGACAAGAAAAGCTTAACCCCTAGAATAATTGATGAGATAGCTGAATCAATTGCTACAATGGGTACCATGACTGATAGGAAAATCAGACAATGGGTAAATCTAGAGCCCGAGGATGAAAATAAAATAGAAGATGCAATAATCAGGTCCATGGCTAATTTCAAATATGTACCAGTTGAGTTTGCTAACAAAATACCCAAACCAGTAAGTGGCAAAATTTTAGCATGATGGTCTTATGCTTTGAACTTTGAAAAGGAAGCAAGGGAGATGATACTTGTGACACTCATGCCTCCCAAATCCAAAATGGAAGAGATAAAAGAAATGATGAAAAATCTTTCAAATAAATTTGTGGCAAATATAAGAGCCTACAAGGTGCTACAGGGGAAGTTCTTAGATCTTGACAACATGACAGATGCTAAATGGAGAGAAATTCTTAATCTACCTGCAGAATCAACAAGCTGTGAGAATCCATTACTTCTCACCGAGACACCTCATATAGAGGAGCAAAAAGAAAAAGCAAATTTAGAGTACATTGCTTTGGATAATATGGAAAATACTGATCCCATTAACTTAAATAAAGTCATGGATGATGTTGAAAATCAAGATATCACTCACTATGATTTTGATAAGGATCCATAGAAGGATGATGATGTAATATTCATATCTCTTAAGAATCAAGAAAAGCAACAAGCATTGGAGACACAAGGAAATAAGGACATGGATATTGTTGATGAGACATGACCAGACACTTCAATCATTGACATAATAGGACTGGACCCTACATAAAAAATTCAAAAGGATGAAGATGTCAATGTTCAACAAGCTCAAACTGACGAACAGGACACAACTATAGATGCAACACAGGTGGGCACATAGAACAATATGCCAGTATTGATGAAGGCCATTAATCTGATAGAATGAAATGAAGAATCTACTACAAATACAAGCATACCCATAGACAAGGGTGATGCAGAAACAAAAGGTACAATAGATGAATTCAAAGATACAACTATAGAACAAGCTGCTACCGATGATTAGCAAGAAAATTCTACTGATCAGAATAAAGGAGAAAAAAAAGAAGGAGAGGAAAAGAAGGATAAGAGTGAAGAAGAAAATATAGATGATTCTCAGAAGAAAAAAAATAGAAATTTGTTGAAAACCGCCAAGGTTAATGAAGAGACATATTTGCCTAACTGACAGGTGAACACTGAGTATAAGGCACAAGAAGTTTCATCTACCAAGCCTTCACCGAGCGCCTTAGAGAAAACAAATGAACTAGAAATGATAGTTCATACATCTAATTCTACAAAAATCTCAAGGAAGAAGAAGAGAAAGAACAAAAATCCAGTCACTCTGTCAAGGATGTGGGAGTGACCATTCTTGATATCTTCCATCATTTTCTCCCATTTCTCTTTGAAGAGTTCCAGTGCCATGTGCTCTAGTTCAATCCTGGCATGCATATCATAAATGCTATCTAGGACAGATATTTTTGGGGTGGTAATAAGTGTTCTTTCCTGTGTCATATGGCATTGCAGTAATGTGAGAGTTGGTAAGAGTTGAGCTTGAAGCTCATTCACCTCACCTATGATCTTTGTTTATGAAATCTGTATATCCTGTCTCAGCTTCCTAGCTTGCTTGAGCTGGTCATTGTGCAATTTGATTGCATCTTCAGTGTTTGTGAGACCTTGTGCACTAGCTTGAAGATCAACATCAATTTGTGCTATCTTTTTGGTATAATCCTTGGTGAGTTGATCCAACGTGCACAATTTTTGAATTAAGGCTATAGCGTCTAAAATTATGGGGTCTAATGTGCTTACCGGTTTAGATAGCTTCACCTTTTGCAGTGCAACTTCTTGGCTTATTTTCTCTGCTAACTTGAATTCATATTTCTTTTCAAGTCTTGCTTCCATAGCCTTTTCAACATCTATATTTTGAGATGTGATAGCTTCGGTGAGAACCAGAGTGTCAAGGAAAATAATCAGGTCACTCCCACATCCCATATCATTTCACATTTTTCATAAGTTATAAGTTGTACATTTTTTTCATGATTATCAAAAAAGGGGGAAATGATATGTACAGTGTCAGTCAGCAAAAGGGGGAAATGATATGTACAGTTA
Source organism: Thuja plicata (assembly GCA_018584345.1). NCBI lineage: Eukaryota > Viridiplantae > Streptophyta > Pinopsida > Cupressales > Cupressaceae > Thuja > Thuja plicata. Next base: position 1,706,365 of record MU225192.1, on the reverse strand, counting down.
TTCATTAAAAAGAAGAAAGATTATGAGAAAAAGGGGGGAATGTATAGTACAAAGGCAAGCATACATGTACATATACTTATACTATACCGATGCATATAGTTAGGGGGAATCATATAATGAAAAGGATATATACATGGTGCACATACTAAACACTTTAGTATTGTGCATATATCAGTTTTTGATACTAATGTCAAAGGGGGAGATTGAAGACGTTATATTTTTCCATTAGTATATGCAAGGAAAAACATGATAAACACCATTGGTTTATACTACACCGACAGACAGGGCACAACACTACCTGACACCAAGGTTACCGATATTGCTAAGTACAAAGCATCCTGACGCAACACTATTTAGAGTTACCCAATGACAGAAAAGACAAAGGAACCCGACGAGTAACCAACAGTACAACCTGATGATACAGTCAAGAGTGGAACCCAATAGATGAAGGGAACCCAATGAATATTTCAAAGAAGGAACACCGATAGACTTTCAGTTCACACTGACAATCAGATACCAAGAGTCAGTTACATCCCACAAAAAGTGGATCTGACTTCCACATCAGATAAATCACTGAAGTTTTATATTTAGCTTCTTGATTTGTTTTTAAATCCATTATGTGAGGGAAAATAAATGTAATTATTATTATTTTTATTAGTCTAACTGATTTAAAACATGCAAACTAAAGGATCAAGGTCAAGTTGTATACCTTGGATCTAGAATTAACATTGTAATGTGTGATTCTAAAATAGGTCAAAAGAACTTGTATAAATAGATGCTCAATCAATTGTGAACATGTTGTTCGATGATGATTGTAGCCACTAAGAGAATCTAAGGATCAGACAAGATAATTCATGTAGCAACACAGAAAAAGATCAAATCAGTTTTCAAGAACAGAACCAAGGCTACCGACAAGCAGGAAAAGGTATTAATCAATCACTATAACTGATATTCATATACTGTAAGATTTAATGGATCTGTAATAAAAAATTATAGACTTCATACAGTCAGGTCATACATATTCTACACATTCTAACAAGTGGGGTACACTTAAGAAATCCTTTCAAGGAAGGTGTATTTAACAATCCTATTGTAAATCTCTTAACCGAGTGCACACTACATCAGTGTTTCTAAAGCTCTTAATAGAGTACATCCTAATAGGTCCCCACATTAATAATCCTAACAGGGTAGATCATCAGAAGTGATCAAATTGTAAACCTTAACCGACTCCCTTCCATTCTATAGAAAGTGAAGTTTTGTGGGTACCGTCCCCACCGCAGTTTTTACTTCCTAATAGGGTTTTTTTGCAATATCATATCTTGTTTTATGTGTCTATTACTTCCATGAATGTTTCTACGAATGTTGCATACAATTAAGTTTATGAATTAATACTACATGCATAAGAAAGAACACTAGATTTGGTTAGTAATACAATATAGATTTGTTGCTAATGAAGAAAGATGAAAAGTGTTAAGAGTTTTAGAGGTACTGATTCACCCCTCCCCTCTTAGTACTATTTCCCATTAATCCCAAAAATTCATATAAGAGATGAGTCTCTTCTTGGAAATCTTAAAGGCTTAAGAGAAAAGATCATACAATGGACAAGTACAAACTTGATAAAAATATTGAGAATAAAAAGCTTGAAAGTCAGATGTTCTATGAACGGTATAAAGAAGCTAGAATCAACATGAGATAGTTGTTGGATGAAAGAAAGAATATTAAATCTCGCAGTAATGAGACAGATTATCATGAGGAAGAGATTCCAAATTTCTTTGATTCTTCAAGATCAAATACAAGAAAAGCATCAGATATATCAAAAGAAAGCATCACAAGCCTGACTAAAATCAATCTACATCTAGTTGGACAAGTCAAATCTCTGCAAATCGGTCAAGAGAAATAGATGGTAAGGATGATTGATGTCATAAACAATGCTAGGCAAGCCGAACAAGAAAGAACACTAGCTATTGATGATAGAAGAGAATCACAGGATAGCTACAAGAAAAGGAGTCTGAGATACAAAGACTTATAGAGCATCACCATGAGGTTAGAAATCAGATTATTCATATGAGTCAAGAAGCAAACAGAATGAATATGGAACTCATTGAAAGAATACAGATTATTGGTGAACTAAGAGAAGAAAATGAAAAACTAAAGCATGAGGTTAGAATTCAACAATAGCATAATGACATGATTAAGAGAGTTGAACAAAGTACAAAAAGGATGGATGAATTCTTGAATGCACAAAGAAGACCCAACACCAACATTGGACTAGGGTACACTGAGCATGGAGAGTCATCAAATGAAGCTGATCCAAAATATTTCTACATCAATCCTAGACCAAGGAAGTAGACATGAAATCACTATGGAAAGAAAGGCCACACCTCAAATGTTTGCAGGAGCAAAGAAAAAGGTATTCCTAAATCCACATTTACATTCATAGGACAATGTTATAATTGTAGCAAAGAAAGGACATAAAGCATATGAATGTAAATCAAAGGTGAAAGAACCAAAGAAGGAAACCCATATGGACAAGTATTGTCCCACCTACAAAATGCATGGGCACACATCTCTTGAATGCAGGAAGAAGAAAATTGAAGCATGGAAACCCAAAAATCAAGAAAATGCATATAAATCAAGCAGATTCGATAATTCATATGTTTGGGATTACAATACATGGATAAATTGCACAGCATGTGGTAGATATGGTCACATTACTGCAAACTACATAAGAACATGGACCAAAAGGTCTAGAGGCTGGACCAGCCCTAGAATGGCATGTTTACACTGTCATAAGGTTGGACATCTAAAGAAGGACTACAGAGACCGAATAATAGAAACTACCACTTTTGCAAATGGTAACACCAATGAAGACGTCAAGAAAATGAGAAAGAAAATGTGGAGGAAAGCTTCAACCATTGAGGAAGCTGGACCAAGCAATGTAGTCGGTGACACCTCATCCCATGGATCTGGTGACATCACCACCCCCGCCTAAAAGATGAACAAGTAAGTATGGAACTTCACTACACCAAGTCATATTTTTCATCAGTTCCATTATACAAATTGATAGATAGTCAAAATCTACATGAATAAAGATGCATATTATGTTACTTATTACAATTTTGAGAAAACAACCCCTTCAAAAAACACATACCAAAAATCATCATTGAACATAAAAGGATAATTTGTCTACACTTGCTGAGAATCATCGGTCAACACATAAAAAGGATAAGGTCCTAATGTAACTTAACACCCATCGGTAAGGAAGCAAAGTTACAATGTTGTCTTGATACTACACCGAGATCCGTCAATGAAAGAAATAATCTTAACAGCTATCCCGAGCATCCTGTCAACAATGAGAAAGTTATTAGAGAGTTTACCTGATGAACTCCATCTTCATGACCCGACGAGTTGTTGAAAATTTATGACAGACTTAGGGAAAAATTCTACAAACACTCAACGGAAGCACTTCATTTTTCACATGTGAATTGAGCAAATAGAGCAGAGCAAAAAGAGAGCACTTAGCAAAGCATCCTCGACTCGATCTAATGCACTCCAAATAGATCACTCACAAGTTACACAGATCGAAGTAAGTACCAAGCACACTGAGAACTCTATTATTATTTTCAAAAAAGCCCTAAATTCAAAACAATGGCAATGACTTCAAGAATAGCTAAATTGAAGAGTGAAAAGAAGAATGTCATTAAGCTAATCAAGAATAGCACTTGTGTGGAACCAAAATACAAGATATACCTAGAGATTGCATCTTCATTTCTTTTTATTATTTCATTTTCATCTTTCTCATCTTTCAGTCTTTGATCCATTCACTTAACTTCATATTTCAGTGCTTAGTTCTCAAATTCCTTTCTTGTGTTATCTTGATTTTCATTCATAAGTTGGTTGGTCATATCATAGTGAACTTGGGTCATTCGCATAATCTCGTTATCTTTCTTTGTTAACCTAATTTCAACTTTTCTCTTTCATCTTTTTTCCATTTTCTTTTCATCTTTAGTAGTCTCTTTTCCTTCAATCAATTAAGTCATGCTTATCATGTTGGTTTCAAGATCTATATTCATTAGGTCCAACTTCTCGGTAAGTGAATCATTATTTTCTAGTAGTTATCTTATAGCCGATTCAAACTCATCAATAACACTTCCTTCAGATTTTGTCTCAAGTTTATCAACATGTTCTTGTGTAACCTTAAGTTCATCATATATTTTCCTTCTAATCCTTAGAGACTTCTCAAGTTTTTTTTTCAGATCAATGATTAACTCTCTTGCACTCTCCAACTTATATTCAAGACCATCAATTCTTTTGAATTTCCTAAAAATTTCCATGACTAAGATCTTTAACTCTCAGGTGGTCAAACTTTAAACTCAAGAGTAGTAGTTCTTATACCAATTTTTGGAATGACTATGGAAAGTTGGACCTAAGAGAGGAGGGGTGAATAAGTACCACAAAAACTTTTATAACTGAAACTACCTATAAACCATATACTGTTTCTTGTTGTTTTCCAAATTCTATAAATTGAAATAAAAATAATGTAAAGCTCATAAAACATATCATCAAAAAATTCAATCAACTCATAACTCCATGATTTTGTTTACACATAAATCCTTGGTTAGAGGATAAAACTTCTATGGGGATGACACCCACAACCTTCACTAACTGTAGTATAAAGGGTGCTCGATTAGAGCTTACAATGTTTAGGCATTTTGATAGCTTACTGATTTAAGAGTATATAAAAACTTGTTAGATCTACCTGGTTAAAGGATTTTACAATATCTACACTTAGAGATGTACCCTATTTAGGATTTACAAATATAAGATTGATTAAGATCTACCCAGTATTGGGATTCACAACTCTCAGTACAATAGTATCAACAACTCAACTATGTCTGATATATTGTATCAAAAACAAATGCTGATCAGACTCTATGTACTTTGAAATGTGTTACCTCAATCTCAAACTGTAACACTGCTCAGATCTACTATGATGTAGCTAAATATTTTCTTGGTTCTCTCTTCTCTACTCTTTGTTGTTCAAACAACTCCTTTAACTTTCACTAACAATATCAACCTCCTCTCTGTATCATGATATTTCTGCTTTGTAAATCATCCTTTATATATGAGATTTTATTCTTCTTACTCTTATGCATTAGGTACAATGTGAATTATTTTTAACCGTTAGATCTTATTTTTCACTCGGTGACTATGTCACTTTTACCTTGGTACTTGGTGTTTTTCTTGAAAATAACAAACTTTCATTAATCTCTTAATATGCTCCTTAGATTCTCTTTGAATTATCTCGATCGTTGATATGGTAACAAACTATTCTCTGTGCATTGCAGAATCACAATTAATGTTGTGCCATTCATTAAATGTGTTTGTATCATGTTTAGGATCAATTAAATAACTTAGTAGAGTAACTTCTCTTTTCTCAATTAAATGATCTTTAGTACTTGGTAACTATTTATTGGAATAATGGAATGGTGTGTACTAAGAGGGGAGGGGTGAATCAGTGCCCTTAGAACATTTTATCAATTATCCTTTAGTAATCCTTACTTGCATTACTGACCATATTTCTTTTCTACCTTATGCATGTAATATCAAAACATAAACTTAATTGCATGTAAACATTTATAGAAACATTCATGCAATGTAAGTACACATGACACAAGAATTGGTAATGCAGAAAACCCTTGTTAGAAGGTAAAAACTACGGTGGGGATGAAACCCACAAAGCTTCACTATCTGTAGAATGGAAGGTGTCAGTTAAGGCTACAAGTGTGATCACTTCTGATGATCTTACCCTGTTAGGAGTAACATTTTAGACTGGTCAGGTCTACTCTGTTAAGATATTTTAACACCACTATTAAAGGTGCACTCAGTTAAGAGATTTACAATAAGACTATTAAGTCCACCTTCTTAAAGGATTTCTTCTATTTGCTACAATTGTTAGAGAGTAGTCAAAAATACTTGTTGACCTGATACTATGCAATCTTGAATTACTGAATACAAATCCTTTAAGTTCACAAGATATATGTATCACCTATAGTGACTGATTAATACCTCTATTCTGCTTGGTAGCCTTGAATCTTTTTCTTCATAAATGAATTCATGTTTTTCTATCCTTGTGCATGAAACTCTATGTCTGATCCATAGATGTATGTTGTGGCTACAATAATCATGTTCTGATTGATTACTACATCTATTTATACAATATATTGACCTATTTAGGTTTCATGCTTTACAATAAAAACTCTATGATCAAAGGTTTACAACTTGACCTTGATCTCCTAGTTTGCATGTTTACAATCAGTTAGACTAATTAAAATAATTACATATGCTTTACTTGTTCCTCAATAAATGGTTTTACAGCTAAGCATAAAGCTATTTATAAAATTGAAGTGTTTTATCCGACGTGTATCTCAAACCCACTTTTCTAGGAAATAAAATTGTTTCTCGGTAGACTGGTGCTCTGTCTGCTCTGTAGTCTGTGCTCGGTGATGTTTCTGAATTGTCTATCAGTTTACTTTGTAAACTATTTTCTTAGTTTACTTTGTAAACTGTCTATCGATGATAGTCTTATTTTGGTGTTCATTGTGCTTAATTGTTTCAGTGACCATTGCACTTGTCTGTATGTTGTCACTCGATGATCATGTTATCGACAGTCCAAAAACTATTTCCTTCTATACTAATGAAAAATATGATCTTCTAGGATTATCAATCTCCCCTTTCGACATTAGTATCAAAAACTGATATGTGCAACCTGAAATGTTCAATATCGACACCATGTGTATACCTTGTTAATGACTCCCCCTATGTGCATGCCTCAGTACAGTGTATGACATGTTTCTCCTTTGTGTATTTCCCTCTTTGGCCTTTGACATGTTTTCCCCTTTTGACATGTTATACATATATATTCCCCCTTTACATATATATTTCCCCCTTATACATATAATTTCCCCCTTTTTTTTAAATTAATGACAAAGGTGTAATACTTACAGCTTGTCAAGTATGTAGGCATGGGATTTTTTAATGTCTGCCATTATCTTCTCCCATTTCTCTTAGAATTGTTCCAGGGTCTTGTATTCCAATGTGAGTTTTGCATGCATGTCATATATACTCTCAGTAACAGACATATCTAAGGTGGAAATCACTTCTTTTGCCGAAGTCATGTGTTTCAATAGCAGTGTGAGATTTGGGAGTACATTTCTTGGAGCTCAATTACCTCATCTTGGATTTTGTTTTCATCCTTTTTTAGTTCTAGTCTCAACGTTTTTGACTCTATAATCTTTTCATAATGCAACTGAAATGTATTTTCTTTGGTTGTGAGACTCTGTGCACTAGCCTTAAGACCTCCATCTATCTTTGTTATCTTTTTACTATGCTCGGTAGTGAAATGCTCTATTGTGCACAACTTTTGAACTAGTTTAACTACTTCTGATAATATTGGTTCCATTGTAGTTTCTAACTCAAAAAATTTTACCTTATTTTCTGCAACTTCTTGGCTGATCTTCTTGGTTACCTTGTATTGACACTTCTTCTCAGCACATTTCTGAATGACTTTGTCTGCATCTACATTCTATGATGTAATGGCATCGGTGAGTACTTCTAATTGATCAAGTATTGGAGCATTTGGATCAATTTTAGTGTCAGGTACTATCTCCAATAGTATTTCTTTTGTGGTATCTAGCACTTGGGATTTCTTGTGCTCCTTCCTGAGCTTTTCATGTATTTCCTTCCTCTTACAAAGTTCACCATACTTGGTCAGGGAAAAGGGATCTAGTATTCTAGGATCACAGTTGGGTATCTCAATGATTTTATCGAGTGTGACCGGTGATTTTTTTTTTTCTTCTTCTTTGAAATTGTGCTGGAAGTGGGGGAATGAAGGACTATTGCAAGTTCCTTCTTTGTCTCTTTTTCTTTTGGTGATTGTGTGGGAGGTGTGGCACCTTTGTATGTTTCTCAGTATTAACATGTTGGTCAGTAGTAGACGTCTCTACATTAACCTTATCTTTATCTATAGCCTTTTCTTCCTCGGTGTTCTTATTGGTGGCATCACTCTATTTTTCCTCTCCACTTGTTTCTTTCTTCTCCTTATTTGTATCTGTTTGCTTCCCTTTTTCGTCACCTGTGTCTATTGGATCATTTGCATTAGGTTCAGGTTTCTTCTCCTTTTCTTCTGTGATGATATTGATAGCTTGTATCAATAGGGGTATCTGACCTGGTATATTTACATGTGCAAAATCCGTTGCATCTGTTTCATTTTCTTGCTTAGTGGCATATGTTACATCTTCATCATTTTTGGGTTCATTATCAGAATCAATAAGTGTTATATCTTTTATGCTGATTTGGCTGGCAAATTTGGCTCTCAAATACAATGTTATAGGCCCAATGCTTGAATTTTTGTTAACTCGCACAAGCGTCACACTACTAGGACACGAAGGTCCATGACATAGGCACCTGTGTTTTTGTTGTTACCAAGTATTTTTTTTGTGCTATTGAAGATCTCTTTCACTAACACAATACCCTAGAACACATATGTTGGGAATCTTGGGGGGAAATTCCGTAACCCCTTGCACTATAATAAGGTATCTATTTGGAGATGAATTGGGTTGGCCTCTATTTTAACAAGGTTGTAGTAGGTTCTTTTGCATCTATCTAACCAGTTTGTACGTGTGTGACTCACTTAAGAGCCTAGTTGATCATGTAGGCTACTTAGGGATACTTCACCCAATCTAGACTATCATCAACACACCTCTCCTGAGCTTGGCTAGATATAAAAAGGAACTTTGGTTTTTGTCTTTTTTATATATTGATCAGAAGCATTATCGGTTTAAGGTCATTCTCCAAGGAGGAAGAACATTCCCCAAACAGGCCTTTCTAAAAAGTATAAAGGTTTTTAATCTAATAGATTGTGCAAGCGTACCAAAGGCTCAAAACACAAGGATAATAATTTAAACCCCAAATATTGAAATATGAACTAAGATAATCACCCATACAAGCACAAGTGTTCAATTTTAAAGCCCAAAGTAGGTGATGATTGTTTGTTCAGTTTTAATGCACCAATTTTGAAATATATTTTTCCTGTGTTCAATTATTACCCTCCACGTCAATTTTAAGCACCAATTTAGAAATGTGAGGTTCAAGATGTTTGCATGCAATGTTCTTTTTAAGCACTAAAATGACAAATGAGTTAATTTTAGTTTCTTTTTTAAACTTCTCCTTGCCACAAGTTGTCAACAAACGTGATTACTACCAAAAAGTGTCTAATTAAGAATTGAAGAATAACCCGCAACTCCTAAATTGTTAAGATTGCTAAGACTAATTGTGACCTTGTACTTAGCTGCGAAACATTTCATAGAATCCAAATATTTGTTGTATGCTTCACTTTGATCTTCTGTTGTGATGGCTAAGATGGCTCTTTGTTTCCTTTGATAATTTATGTTCCTTCTTATAGCCACTCTTAGTGATCTAGCACCTGGGATGCATCTAATTACCCTTTTGGCCATTCGTTGTTGATCAATCTTGCAGAAAATAGTGAAAACAATCAGATTATAATAGAAAAAAATAGTATTTTCAATTAGATCCACAGTAATTCTGTAAATTGCGGCAAATTTTTGTTAGCTGCGGCAATATTCTGTCAATTGCGGTAAAGCACTTTTAACTACTGCATAATGTTGTTGATTGCAGCATAGATTGGTCAATTGCAGTAAACTCTGGGCAATTACGATAAACTGGTGTTGATTGCAGCACATATCAGTCAATTGCAACATAGAGAAAGAAAAGAGAGTCTTTAATAATGACAGAAAATAAATGAAAAACCCTTACGACGATTGTGGAAATAACCCCAACAATTGCGACAATCTTTCGTCAATTGCGGTAAAATACCAACGATTACAAAATTACAAGTATATTGAGAAAAGCATGAAAAAAGAATTCTGCAACCGTACGATTGTGGCCAAAAAATTTTGTTTGTCGTCTGCAAGTTATTTTTGGGTTGTTTGATTCGCGTTAGTTTTACCAAAATGTACGCAGGATCAAAAAATGTAGCGCCCTCAATTATGAGGGGTTAGTAGCATTGATTTGCAATGGGGAAAATCAATCAAGTAACTACTAATAGTGAAAATATGAATCAATAAAATAACAAGAAATAAAAGAGGTACACAAACGAATGCAAACCAAAAATGTTGGAATCTTCTATTGTCACTCTCTACTCCTTCTGAAACATTGTTTGTTTGATGCTCAGTATTGGTGTGGGCAATGTCTATGACTTGGGAGTGTCAAGAATATGATATGGCTTTGATCACAATATGGCTTGATGCTTGAACCAATCTAACAGAGTAATGGTGCACGTGAGCTTGAAATCCTGGATCTATGATCACAAGAAGGCTTGATGCTTGAACCAATCTGACAGAGTAATGGTGTACGTAAGCTTGAAAGCCTAGATCCTTCAAGTGGTTATGAAGGGTTGATTATATAGAATATGAAAATGATATGAATGATTGAGATCAATCCCAGAGATAGGAGGATGAACAGTTGGGATCAAAGGGAACTCGAGAAGCCATTAGTAAACTCCACCTCTTCAATTGGGAGAGAGGAGATAGATTTTGGTTAACTGAACAGCTAATTATGAGTTACCTTTAGAACTAAAGAGCTAATTTGGAGTTACCTTTTTTGAACTGAAGAGGTGGGTGGAGTAACCCATGTAATCAGAGATCTGATTAACAGTTATCTTTTTGAACACCAAGAAGGATTTAATTGAATATTTAATTCAGTTTTATAATTAAAGTATTCAACATGTCAGACAATTGAATTTTTTTTGGATTTAAAATTGAATTTTTGAATGAAATTAAATTAATTTAATTAGAAGAATTAATTAGTAAGTTTAAATATTTAAATTTAAACTTAGGAATTTGAATTTAATTAATTAATGGTGATTAATCAATTAGGTTAATTAATTATTTAATTAATTTTGGGGATTTGATTAGATGATTTGGGGAATGAATTTAGAGGAAATAGATGATTAATTAATGATTTAAAAAACCATTAATTAATAGATGAAAATTAGTGTTTGTAATGTAAAGTTGCAAGTCTGTCCATTTTAGAGTGTATACAAATAGCAATTGTCTTTGCTTGGTCAGTTCCAATGAAGTAACATATTTACAAACTTTGCTATACATCCAGCAGACAATCAAGCTCACATCTTCCACACTTCTCTGTCTCTATATTTTCCTCTTACATACACACTTATTTTCAAAACAAAAGATCTCTCATATATACCCTATTACAATAAAATATTAGGTCAGTCAATTAAGCTTTCTCATTATACAAATAATTATTTAACCCCATGATAAGATACATAGGGTACCTATAAAAAGTAAACATCAATTACAATTCATCAAATATAATCCAAGATTCTTAATCCACCCTCACAATCCATAATACATACTATATCTATGAAGTCGGCCCCAAATAGGTCTCCTCTAGAACACATGCCACATCTAATTTCACCAACAATCATATGTCTTTTGAGCCATAAAAAAAACCCTTAACATGTCTTCTACCATCCCTTAAGCCGCATAAACTGAATCCACATCGCTTGTAAGTTATACTTAAAACATAGAGACTAACTCTATCAAACATCATTGTCACTGTGCAGTATCCATTCTTCACTAAAACATCTGTAACTCATCTAATACATACTATTAAGCCATGCGACCATAGGAATAAGATTACCACACATCACTATCTTCGCTCATTCTAAATCAACCCTAAAGTACACGTACACCTCTATCAGTCATAAAGCAATAGTAATAACCAGTCTGTTCTTCCTCCAGAGAAATATATATTGACATCAATGAAAAAACTTAAATGCCAACAAAATCATCAAGAACCAATTCCAACAATCTCCCCCTTTTGCATTGATGGCAATATATGGGAAAATCCATCAACCCAAAAGTACTCTCTCAATACAATCTTCTCAATATCCTCAACACAGCTCTCCCTGAATAGTAGGGATTTTCTCATAGAATCTCTCCCCCTTTGAAATCAATGGAAAAGGGTGTCATAAATCTTCTTCTTTCTTCTAAAAGGTGTAGCTTTTTCAAATATTCATGTCTGCAATAACCAGGTGAAAAATCACCCAAATATGTTCTATAATGTTCCTGTGATCACTCCTCTTGAGGAGTAGATCCATACATCAACTCTAGAAAATGACATAGCTCTGAAAGTCACTGGATACTGGACTAATGTATTCCTGCATCAATTTAGTTCTCGCAAGGAGGATCTCTCACCCCAAGAATACTTATGAGATACTCAAAGGCATCCTTTGGCAAAGGTTTTCTAAATATATTTGCTATTTGTTCCTTTGTGCTGACATACTCTAATCTGATCTCCTTCTCTGCTACCTTATCCCTCAAGAAATGATACTTAATCAAAATATGTTTAGTCTTTGAATGCATTACTGGGTTCTTTGAAATGTTCCATGTGCTAATGTTATCACAATGTATAACTATTGGCTCTTCAAAAATTATTTCAATTTCCTTCAGCATTTGTTTCATACAAACAATTTGTGTACAATTTATAGCAGCAACAACATACTTAAATTCAGCAATAGACTAAGCTATACAATCATGCTTCTTACTTAACCATGAAACTAGCCCTTTTCCTAGGAAAAATGCTCCTCCACTTGTACTCTTTATGTGTTCCACACTATCTGCCCAATCAACATCAGTATATGCATGTATGATAAAATCATCTGATTTTTCATACCATAACCCATACTCTATGGTTCCTTTCAAGTATCTAAAAATTATTTTCACACCAACAAGGTGTGTCTCTTTAGGAGCTTCTTGATATCTTGCCACAATTCCAACTGCGTTAGCAATATCTGGTCTAGTGTGAGTTATATATTGTAGACCTTCAATCATTGATCTATACTTTATCTGAAAAATACTCTAAGTTTTGTCATTATTAGTAAGTTTTTAACTAGTCACCATGGGTGTCCCAACAGGGTTACAATCTTCCATTCCAAATTTATTCAACATTTCCTTAAGATACTTGGTCTGAGAAATGAAAATACCACTCTTGATCTGATTAATTTGCAATCCAAGGAAATATTTCATCTCACCAATCATTGACATTTCAAATTTATTTTCCATATCTTTCGAGAATCTTTTACTCATCACATATTTCCTCAAAAAATGATATCATCAACAAAAAATTCTATGGTTAAAATTCCATCTTCACTAATTTTTAAATAGAAATTGTTGTCTGCATTACCTTTTCTAAAGCCAAGATGAAGTAGATACTTGTCCAGTCCTGCATACCATGTTCTTGGTGATTGTTTAAGTCCATACAAAGCTTTCTTCAAATTAAAAACCATGTCTTCATATTCTTTCAAAGGAAATCCATCAGATTGCTCAATGTATACCTCTTCCTCTAGATCTCCATTCAAAAATACAAATTTCACATCCATCTGATATACCTTGAAATATTTTTGTGTATCATAAGAAAGAAATAATCTCACTGCTTCCAACCTAGCAATAGGAGCGAATGTTTCATCAAAGTATATGCCTACTTTTTGCGAGTAGCCTTTACAAACCAGTCTTGCTTTATTTCTCACCATTTTTCCTTCCTCATCCATTTTTTTTTGAAAACCCATTTTGTTCCTAACATTCTTGTTCTTAGGTCTTGGAACCAATTCCCAAGTTTTATTCTTCTTTATTTGTTCTAATTCTTCCTGCATAGCTTTAGCCCCAGATTCATCTCTACATGCCTCATCAGTAGATTTCGGTTCAACTTGAGAAATCAAACAAATTTCATCTCTTATTTTAGATCTTGTCATCATTCCTCTATTAGCATCTCCAAAAATTTGGTCTTCAGGATGGTTTTTCTTAACATATCTCAATGTCTTAGGAATTTCACTAGAATCATTTGAATCATGTTGACATACCTCGATCTCACAGTCAATCTCAAAATGTTCTTCTTGATCTGAAGTAACTTCCTCAAAATCTATATCTTGATTACGTACATTCTCTCTTGAATCTGGAACTTCTCATCAATCCTCACATTAGCACTTTCAATCATCTTCCTCAATCTCAAATTGAAACATTTATAGGCTTTTCTTTTAGTGGAATAACCAAGAAAGATGCTTTCATCACTTCTAGAATCAAACTTTCCTATCTCATCATCTCTCTTAATATAGAATTTACTAAAAATTGATCAGATTTCCACAATCCATTTGAATTTAAAGCTTGAATTTCTGGTTTTTATTGTGTATGTTTTTAAAACATACACAATCAAAACTAGAAATTCAAGATTTAAATAGCATTTACTACCAAATATTCTAAAATATTTCACAGGAGCATGATTAAATGAAAATCCATAAGGAGTCTTACTTGTACCTTCTCTGATCTAAATTTTTTTCAAACTATACAGAGTAGTACCAACATCTTCTCTCCAATAAACATGTGATACATTTCCCTCCAACAACATAGTTCTAGTAGCATCTAATATTGTTATATTTCTTCACTCTTCTATAACATTCTATTTTGGTGTACTAGGAGAAAATTTTTGTCTGTATATTCCATGTTCTTCGTAGTAGCTATTAAACAAATCTGAAGAAACTTACCACCTCTATCTGATCTCAAACATTTTATCTTTAAGCCTAATTCACTCTTAACTTTTCCTTTGAATATTTTGAATTTTTCAAATGCTTCCAATTTCTCTCTTAAATATGTAATCCACATCATTCTAGAAAATTCATAAACAAAAAATATAAATTACCTTTCATCGTAGTAAGATCTTGTTCTTGTAGGACCACACATATTTGTTTGCGCTAGATCCAACTTCCCTTTCATTGAGTAAGATTTGATTTTAAAACCGCTTCTAGTCTGCTTCCCCATTACACATTCTCTACATATGGTGTTAGATGGTTTCACATTCTTTAGTAGATCTTTAACTGCATTAGTCGTACTTGCCTTCACAATATTATCAAAGTCAACATGACAAAATATTCTATGCCATAACCAACTTTCATCAACCTTCGCAACAAAACAAGAAGCCTCGGATGTATTTAATTCAAATAAATTACCTCTATATTTAGTACCAGATGTGATCAAGTCTCTTGACTTACTTCTGATAGAGCATTTCCCATTATTGAATTAAAATTGATAACCCTTGCCCACTAGTTATCCAACACACAAAAAAGTGGTCTTAAGTCCATCAACAAGTAATACATTATCAGTATTGGTCTTTCCATCCAAAGATATAGATCCAACTCCAATGATAAGATTAGGATTATTGTCACCAAATCTCACAACACCACCATCATACTGTTTCATCTTAACAAACTTATTTTTATCTCCAGTCATATGGTGTGAACAACCACTGTCTAAGACCCATTCAGATTTCTTTTCAACATGAGATACTAAAGCTCTTTCTTCATGTAAATTTTTATCATCCTTGATAGGAATAAATCCAATATCATCATAATCAATAGCATCATCATCAAAAATACCTTCACTAGCATAATAACATTCCTTATCCTTTGAATACTTAAGTTTATAAAACTTAGATTTTTTCTTTGGAACCCTTATAGAACATCTAAATGCAAAATGACCTATCTTATTACATGAAAAACATTTCAGAGGTAACTTTCCTTGAAACTTACCCTTACCTCTCTTTTCTCTTCTAGCAATCAGGGCCACAATTTCATCTAACTTTCTTTCTTCTTCTTGTATCTATTCCCATTCATCGGCGTATTCACTAAGCTCTTCTCTCAAGTCACTACTGCTGATGCTTGAAATTTTTGATAAAGTCTTTTTATTTTTATGTATAGTCTCCTTGAATGCTGACTCAAATTTAGGTAATGAATCTCCCATCTTAGTAGCCTCAAAGGTAGTTAGTTTTCCAATCAACATCTCTCTATTGATGTTAGGTGTCAAAGGTATGATCTCTTCTATAGCTTGCAATTTGGTTTTGTATATAGGTGTCAGGGATCTAAGAATTTTTGTAATCACTTCTTCTTCACTGTAAGTGCCTCCAAAGTTCCTGATGCCAATAAAAAATTCAGTAATTCTCTATTCATATTCTCTAATATTCTCATCATCTCTTATTTTCAACATTTCCATCTTAGTCTTCCAGTTCTACAACTTCACCTTCATTGTAAACTTGTCTCCTTCATATAGTGCTTCCAATCTTGTCCAAATGTCATGTGCAGAATCCAAATCTTTAACCTCTATGAATTCACCTTCAAAAAGTGTGCTAGTCAATGCTTCTCTTTCAACCATGTTGTGTGATAATACCTTCTTTTCATCATCAGTAGCCTTGTCTAGTTCATCCTTAGCCTTCATATATACACTACTCTTTGTTATTAACTAGTAGTCGATTCCCAAGCATAGAAAATGTGTTCTCATCTTGTTCTTCCAACTGTCAAGGTTTTCAGGATTAAACTTCAGACTATCCTTCCTATAGTGGGACATCTTCAGGATCACCTCAAGCTGTTAAAATTTCTCTCTAAGGACCAGTAGCTCTAATACCAATTGTTAGGAATAAAAGTCCACACCACAACTAAGAGGGGGGTGAATCAGTTGTGATATAGATTATGAAACCTTAAACTTTATAAACAAAACTTTCATCCATATAATAAAATAGTAAATGCCAAAACAATAACACAATCCTTTGTTATCGAGAAAACCCTGTTAAAGGTAAAACCCTGGTGGGAATTAGCACCCACAAATATTTTATTGAGATTATAGTATCCCTGTTAAAATATTTAGCCATGTTAGGATCTTATTGATGCATTATATTACACAGTCCCTATTAAAGGATAGACCCTATTAGGAGTCAAGAGTAACAGTGGGCTCACTACCCAGGCACACTGCCTAAAGAATGTTAAAGCCGCCCTCAGGAATTACAGTCTGAAATACAAGTATATATATAAAATATGCATTCCAATGAACTATCTAATAGAAACTATCTTTGCTTGGTCAACTCTAATGAATTAACATAATCACAAACTTTTATTTACATCCAAAAGACAATCAAGCTCGCAGCTTCCACACTTCTTTCTTTCTATCTTTGCCTCTTACATACACACTTTTTTTCAAAAGAAAAGATCTCTCATATATACTCTATTACAATAATTGATTAGGTCGGCCAATTAAACTTTCCCAATATACAAATAATTATTTAACCCCTTGCTAAGATGCACATGGTACCTATAACAAGTAAGCATCAATTATAATTTATCAAATATAATCCAAGATCAGTAATCCACACTCGCAATCCATAATACGCGCTACATCTCTAAAGTCAACCCCAAATTGGTCTCCTCCAAAACACACACCACATCTGACATCACCAACAATCATAAAAATTGCAACCCATAAAAACATTCCTTAACATGTCTTCTCCCATCCCTTAAGCTTGCATAACCTTAATCCACATCGCTCGTAAGTTATACTTAAAACACAGAGACTAACTCTATCAAACATCACTGCCACTATCTAGTATCCAGTCTTCACTAAAACTTTTGTAACTCATCTAATACACACTATTAAGCCATGTGACCTTAAGAATAAGATCACCACACATCATTGTATATATCACTCTCTTCGCTCATTCTAAATCAACCGTACAATACTCGTACACCTTTGTCAGTCATAAAGCAATAGTAATAACGAGTTTTTTCTTCCTCCATAGAAACATATGTTCACATCAGTGAAATAACATGAATTCCAACAACATCATCAGGAAAAAATTCAACCAGAAAGAGTTTAATTCAGACATTCATTCATAATTGTCTCCCATAGTCTTGCACAAGGTAAGATTGAGGCGTATAGCCCTATGAGTACCTAGATGAGTGTAGTCTCACAAGCAAGATTGAAGCAACACTGCTCTACACAACATCCAAGAATGTCCAAGGAATGATCATCAGTGTTCCAAGTACAAAACCAATTAATTCTTCTAATATTTTAATCTCAAGGAAGCATCTTGATTATAGGGAGGTGGAAAAGTTGGCGTCTACTCGTACTCACTTGGGTCATTCTTGGGATATTTTTTCATCAACTAGAAGGCCCTCTAAAGATCAAATAAATAAAGAGGATTGGTGAATTAGGAGTCTAGATTTCTAATTCTTTACTAGGGAGAAGAGAATACTCTCCTATTCATGTCATTTTCTCCTATCAAACACATCATGTATATGATAAATTTACCTCAAATTTGACTTCAAATCACAATCTAATGTTTGAGTTTCTAATTTTCCCAAAGGGAAAAGAGCATAATCCTCTAATTAGGTTTGCAATTGATCTCAAATTCATTTAAATTCCTATGAAATCATTTAAGAAAAGAATAATGTTCGGTTGTTTTCTTGAAGGAAACCTGCAAGACCATGCATTAGTAGTTTTTCATCATCTTTGACTTGTGTAATCTCTGTCAAAATGTCTTGAAAATAATGTTAGACTACTTGAAAACAAACACATGCAAAAATTCACCCATTAGCCATTAAAAATCCTCTAGTTATGCAAATTACAACACCAAAAATGAATGAATAATTTCCCTAAATGCGAGCCTTCCTAGATGCGATTAAGGATTTACTAAATGTGATCAATAAAACTAAATGTGATCCAGAATTTACCCAATGTGATTGTTCCTAGATGCGATCATGGATTTTTGGGATTCGAGCCAAGATTTACTAGGTGTGATCTTGTTCACTAGATGCATTCCTGTTCACAAAAAATGAATTTGACCCACAAAATAGAGAGTTAAAATGACAGAAATTTTCTCAAAGTGAGGTAAAATATGGGGCTCTACCCCACGGTGGGCACAAAAAATGTGTATGTATTTATGTATCAATCACCTATACCTGCAAACCTAAAAACACAACACTCTATAACTCATTAACTTAATTGTTAGCATATAAGAATTAATCAAATCATGACAATCAAAAGCGAGTTATAGCTTCCTATTTAGAATGAATTTGATTTAAATGTGATAATGATCTCACAGTTATGCTTTAGACCAGTGACATACAACTTTAAAATGTAAGTTTCAAATTTTCTAAGAATTCATTAGCATGCATCTAAGATAAACCAACCAATTATACATTCATTTGATCACATTAAGAAATTGAAGTGTTTTCTAATTAACTAGATGCATATTTCAATTCTACAACATAAGCTTAATGCAAGATTGTAAAGAAATTGGGACCTTATGACATCAAAATTCACTCCTTTTATGGAGAATGAGAGGAAATGAGTGGGTAAGATTGATTCTTGATGAGTGATGAGGATTGAACCTTTCTTGATCCATGTGAGGTGATCCATGTGTGTCAAATCTCGTTGGTCCATGGATAAATTTGTCATTTAGTGGTGAGTTGTATTTTAGAAGCATTTATTAATTTGCCTTAATTAATTACTTTAGCCAAGGGATTTAATGAGGTTTATTTAATTAATAGGCCAGGGTAATTAATAATGAATTAATGATAAATCACCAAGAGATGATGCTTGATCTAAGGTATTTTATTGATTTTGATGAATTATGCCAATAATCAAGTAATCAGATTAAAATAATTGAGAGGGAGATCTTTACTTAAGGAAAATTGGGTCCTTCGGTTAGAGTAGCCCAATTTAGGGTGATTACAGCTATTAGAACATTTGAAGAAGATCTTAGGAAAAAATACCATCTATGAACTACTTTACATTTTTCCTAATCATAAAGCAACCTTAAACAAATTTGCAGCAGTTATTTATCCCAAAAGACATAGATGTTGACAAATTTCAAGTCATGGTGGGAAATCTATCCACACAAAACTATGTTACCTTCACTAAGAAAGACATTCCAGCTCATAAACCGTATCACAATGATCATTTTCATCTTGAAGTATTTTTCCACCACCATAAAATCAAACGAGGTTTGATAGACGACGAAGCAGGTCTAAATATCTATACACTAAAATTGGTAAAAGCATAGGGCTAGTCTGACAGTTGTGAATATGTTACCAAAAATATCATAATAAGAGTATGTGATGATGAATAATGTCCTTCCTTAGGTGTAATAAGCCTCCCAATCTTTCTAGGCTCAACAAAGCATGACACTACGTTCCAGGTACTGGATCTAGAGCTAGGTTATAATATGTTTCTGGGACGACCATGGATCCTTTCCATGTAGGTTGTACCATCTACTTACCATTAGTTCTTAAAGTTTCGTCATGATGGAGTTGAAATCATTGTTGCTGGTGATAGAGATCCTTTTATTTACTACACAAATCTTAGATGAGTTGTGTCTAATTAGGTACCCAATAATCAGGAAGCATCTATTGCCTCCTCATCTCAAACATAGATTGTGTCGACCTTGCTAAATCAACTGAAGAACCCACGTCTGAAATCAAAATAATTTTTTTGAAAAATAGATGTGGAGAGTACACCTATGAAAACTTCTTCTACGTATTCAAGCTACCTGTAGACACTTAAAAATGACTAATTGCTTTAATGCAATAAGTTTGTTAGCATTCTTCTTCAAATTATTAAATAATCTTCATTATTTAATTAATTGGCATCTTTCCAGTACTATATTTTAAATTCAAAATCATCATTTCTCTATAAATTCCTAATTAAATAATTTTAATTAATTACTTAAAATTTCATCAATAATTCTTCTATAAAGTAATTAAATAATTAAACATTATTTAAGTATTCCATATGTCCTTTATGTGTAATTAAACAATCATATTATTTAAACTAAGTATTTCCTTTTTTATGGGTAATGAGATGAAGCCGACATTTTTTTAATTATTATTATTTGTTTATTTAATTATTATTATTTGTTAAGATTAAGTAGACTCGGACCCAAGACCTTCCTTATTAGAGGCTCACAACTTTACCGTTATGGTGTAGGTAGTTGCCTAGTATTTCCTCTTATTATTATTACAATTATGTAATAATTAAATCAATTTCCCTCTCATAATTAAATAAATAATATTTTATAATTAAAATAATTGTTCCTCTTATAAATAAATAAATATTAATTATTTATATTCCTCACAAGTGCAAATAAATAAATTCTTTTATTTATTTAATCATATTTATCCCTCCAATTATGAGTTTTAGTTAACTCCACCATTCTCTCTCCTAACTGATCAATTAAATCAGTTATCTATTTAATCTATATGGTCTTCTACTCCACCTCCTCAATTAAAGTCCTCAAACAGACCAGTTAACTCTCCCATCTTTTCAACACATGCAATCAATTAAGTTCAACTCCCACTCACTTTGAGTTCAACTCTTTGATATATCCTCTTAATAGATCCATCTATTCTGTTGACATGCAATCAATTGAGTTCAACTCCCACTCACTCTGAGTTCAAATCTTCAATCATATCCAATCAACTCACCAATCATGGATTCTTGATTGGAACCCTGAAAATCTTATAAATAGAGAACTTCTTTCTCATATTTGTGAACCAAAAAAACCAAAATCGCTTTGAATTCTTATGTTGGCACATAGAGAACTCATTTTCTGAGAGCCCACATTGAATAGAGAAGGAGAACAACGTGATGAACTATAACTTATTGAATTTTTGAAGATGATAAGTTGATGATCATTGAGTTGTAGAAAGTACATGCAAGACAGTAAATCAGTTAATGGATTGTATTGTCATTGATGTCAACTCAATATGTTATGATTAATCATACACATATTGTCACAACACTTGAAGTCTAAAGAGACAAAAAAAATTTCGTCGATAAAGGTATACACTGAGTGACAAGGTTACCCGAGAATAGTGAACCCCGCTTAGCTCGCAGCGTTGCCCAACAGACAGACAACACTGACGGACAGTGTTACCCGAGAGACATAGTGGTACCCAAGAATAGTGTTACCTGAGATCAGTAGTAACCGAGCAAGTGTTACTGAGAAAATGAAGAGTTGGTGACCTAAATCAACTGGAGTTAGGAAACAACAAAACTACATAGCTGGCAGAGCCATATTTAGAGTTAACTGATTGATTGATTGATTTATTTTCATCGACCAGTTGAACTAAGGATAAGAAGAAGATTTAAAGCTAGTTTTATTTACAGTTGTCAAGGAGAAATCTATGGAATAAAACTAAAGCAAAGATTTAAAGATTAAAGCAATGGATGGTGGTATTTGCAGATCAAGAAGCAATCTACGTCAAGGACAAGAAAGACAAGGAGATTGAAATGGTGAAATCATGTCTATATAAAGAGACAAGGAATTCAATTACAAGTGAGGAATGTTGAATATAATTCTTTCAAAGATAGAAGTCTTCATGCAGATCTGATCATACAGGCTGAAGAACAGAGCCAAGAATTTACAGACACCGAGCAACAGAAGCAAGAGCATTCACTAAGCAAAAAGAAGAAACAAGGGGAGAAAATGGATTGAAGAGAACATTTATGAGAGAGGTATTATGGACTAACAATAGATCTGAAAATCTACAAAGTAAAGTTGTATTATTGAATAGATCATTTACTGTTTCATTTTAACCATTGATTCATAAAATCTCTCAACCGAGTGGGATTTAACCATCCTTATTGTATTGAGATACTCAAGAGTATCAAAAGGTTTTCTTTTTGACAACATAGTGAATGCGAGGTCAAAACATAAATTGTTAGTTTTGAATCCTCTAACAAGGTCACACTTAACAGTGTGTTTGTAACCTTTAACAGGGTTGGCTCTTCACCGAGCTCGCTTCAGAAGAGTGAAAATTTTGGGTTACCAGTCCCAAGTGGTTTTTCCCTTAACAAGGTATCCACATTAAAATCCATGTGTCAAATGTGTAAATGGTTCATTGCTTTGATATTTTGATTTACACATTATTAAAATAGGATTGGTTGATAAACACTAAGTTTAATTGTTGCTATTCGGTAAAGGCTATAAAAAGATAAACAATATATTTACCGATCAATACATATATGTTAGAATTAAATAAGGCATAAATCTTGTAGGACTGAATGATAACTGAAGGTATTATATTTTGGATATGATTTTTGGTTTGATCTTTTGGATTAAATTTTAAGGCCACTGATTCACCNGATTCCCCCCCCCCCCCCCCCTCTCATTTATTCTAACACAACGAAGGAGGACTTTTTTTGCAGGTTCATGGTTTTGATTATTTTCATTATTATTTGATAATTATGCATACTGTTTATTTTCTTCCTCTTTCAATATTGGGAATACTAACTTCCTAACATATCTCTTTGTGGTTGAGATTTTGAATGTTATTGCGGGTTTCTAAAGGTACATATATCCCTGATTACAGCTGGTGAATCCAACGTGAAGAAGTAAGCTTCAAAAAAAATTTGATTCTCTCTATTTTTGTGCAGTTACGGATTTGATTTTACTCATACATAGTTTAGATCGACGCACTTACAACATTAAATTGATGATCTTGTAGCTAGATTGATGCACTTATACCTCAGGATCGACGCACTTAGATCATGCAATCACCGCACTTGCACCACTCATGCAACATACTTTCCTATTATTTACTGCTCTGATTTCTTACTTTCTGATTTTTATTTCTTTATTTAGTATTTTATTCACTATGATTTCTACTTTAAATTATGATTATCCAACAACAATCCTTGTTTATTATATCCATATTTTTATCATAGATCTATTGATTTTGAAAATCAAACTGCTCTTATTTCTCTATTTTTTCTTTATGATTTAACACAGGTAACAGATCTTAATTTGACACACTTACCTACCTAGATTGATGCAGTTTCAAGAGAAAAAAAGAACTTGAAAGTTTGAATCAATATAGTTAAATACTTGGATTGACACACTTGTGGACCTAAAATGCCGCAATTTCCTAACAAAAAATTTATTAAAAAGAAATCTATTTTATTTCTCTCTAATATGTAAACTGCTCTTTCTTGGTAAATGAAAATACGTGGTGGGCCCCCAAAACATAAGAAGGTTTAAATTCAGGAGCCTTTTGAGCAGAGAAAGAGAGAATGAGAGATTAAATAGAACAAAGGACAAACATGCAAATTGAGAATTGAGGCACCTAAGGCAAAGATTGGACACCAAGGTATTATTCATGCTTACTTGGACAAGGTAAGAGAAACTGCTAAGAAATTCAATTGTCATTATATCAACACTAGCATGCTTGTCAATTATAGAACTAATTGTTAGGGTTTTGGAACTAAAATTTTATTTGAAGATTGTGGCATGAAAGTAGATCTAATCTAAAATTAATTCATTTGTATTTTGGTGCTTAATAAGAAAAGTGTATGCTCAAACATCACTATCTCATATTTTGATTTGGTGCATAAAATTGATGTGTGGTTAAGAATTGAGAAACACAAATTACATTTGTATTTGGTGCATAAAATTGAAAAATCAAACCCTCATCTAGTTTAGTGCTTAAAAATGAACCCGTGTGCTTGTATGGATGATTTAGATTAGCAAACATTTGGATTTTTGGAGGTTAATTAGATTAACCAGGTGTCTTGAGTCTTTAGTGTGCTTTCACATTCTGTTAGATTAAAAACCTTTACACTTTTTTAGAGAGGCAAGTCTGAGGAATGTGTTTCTTCCTTAAAGGACCACCTCAAACTGGTAAATCCTTTTGGCTGGTATATAAACAAGATGGGGGAAAACCTCATAATTTTCTTATATCTAACAAATCTTCGGAAAGGTGTGTAGATGATAGTTTGGATTGGGCCTACGTTCCTAAAGAGTCAATGTGGTCCACTAGTTACTTAAGTGTCTCACACGCATACAAACCAATTGGGTAGACACCACACTCCTGACTACAACCCTGTTCATTAGAGACCTCCTATTTTACCTATGAACCAAGTGTCTTGTTATAGTGCAATTGGTTTCATAATTTCCCCCCAAGATTTGCATCATATATTTTCCATGGTATTGTGTCGGTGAAAGAGATCTTAACTAGTACGACAACAATACTGGGTTAAGAAAAAAACATGGGCATCTGCGTCATGGATCTTTGTGTCCTAGTAGTGTGGAAATGGTCATGTGAGATGACAGACACCCAAGAAATGGGCCTATAAGATTACACTTGAAAGCCAATTTTAACATACACTATTTGGTTCTTTTTTGAGGACCAGTCCTGCAGCTATACTGAATGTATGATTGTTGGGTTTGTACACTCTTCAAACATTGGTCCTATAAAATTTGTCCTTCAAAATTGTCCTATTAGAGAAGCAAATTATATCAACCTTGGTCCTAAAAAAAATGTATCTATCAGAATCTTATCGGAGAAGCAAAATCATCAACACAAGTCTTAAACATTCCTTCTGGCTCTTATCTTGAAATTTTTTTATCAACATACCATTTCATATTAGAGGCTCATATCTAACATTTTAGTATCATCCCTAGCTTATAACCTTGCATATTCATCATTTTCAGTCCAAAGGATCCAAAAATCCAAAAAAACACAGCTTTCATTTCCTAGAGGTCAAGTATTTACCTTTTAGAGTCATTTTGCTAAATTGGAGGGTACATTTTCCTAGGACATTCCAATAGTGGTCTTGTGTATTATCTTGGCTTTGTCAAAACTCCAGTTATCATCCATTTCCTTGGCTTAGGCAATCACCATTTTGGTTAAAAATTGTCTTAGACAATCATCATTTCCAGTATCAGTCATTTTGTCCTATCTTTTTAAGTCAAGATAGTCCCAGAATCATTAAGGTCTTCCTTTATAAGGTTTACCTTCGAATTTTGTATAATTTCTCTTAAGGCATATACCCATTCCTTAGGAATCATTCTAGGCTTTCATTCATAGATTGCATTTGGCATCCCAAAATAAAAATCCAAAAACATTTGTCTACCTTATTGTCATTTACCTTTCTAAGGTCGCATTTACCCTCTACATATGTCTTTAACAAGATCCCAAAAGAATAAGAGAAAAATGAACCCCAACACAGAGCTCATACATGATCCCAACAATGAGACTAATCTTCCTATTCAGAGGAGTCTAACACTGGATTTCAACAATCTAGAGATATTCTAGTGTCATGAGAAAACACATGTTGACATCCCATAGTTACCTCTTATCTGTCCACCAGAGGATGATCTCTCATTTGAGAACATTAAGACTAAGTGAAATGAAAGTGAAGAAGTTAATGATACCTTAGAGAACCCTAGGGTAAGGATTGTCATGGGATCCCTATTGGAAACTGACCCAGAATCATATTTAAAAATGTGACACAAGGAGGGATAGTACTTGGGGCCAAAGGCACTCTCAAATACCAAACCTTCTTGCAGAAACACAACTTGAAATCTCAAACACAGAGAAGGAAAGAAGGAATAGAGAAACTTATATCATTTCATCAAACTTCATACATGTCGAGCTATAAGGCCTTCCTAGTTATGACCAAATATATTCAAATCTATTACAAAATAGTCCTCATACATGTGAGATCCACAATCTCTTTGTTTATTCTACTGCCAAATTTCTACCAACAATGCTACCTAAACCTAAGAATAGAACATTATATTTATACAAGAGGCTACCAAAAAGGTCAGCCTAAAAGATCCTAAATATCCAACATAGGAGAGAGAAATGACCCATATTTAGGTCCAAATGTTCCCTAATGAGAGATCCCAAATTAATACCATGGCTAAAATTAAATGCACATATCAGCCTGAAGATCTAACAAACAAAACACACTTGGTGAGACAGGAAATAGGAAACCACTGAGCCACTGAGACTATTCGGTGAAACCAAGCCAAGAATGAAAACTGAGTCTGACAGTGAATCGAGCCTTGAACCGAGAACTCCACAACAGTTACCAAGAAATTTATTGAAAGTCTCCAACAAGCCACCGAGCTCAAAAGAAAACATATTTTTGGTTGACATAGTATTTCCATGAACCCAAGATGCTCTTGCATCAAACACCTGGGGTTGAAAATAATGATTCTCCAAATCATGAGTGAGGTACAACCTGAGCTAAATCCAACTCAGATTGAGAAATCCATGTAGAGTCTTTAATCAGTCTATTCTCCCACTTTACCAAGTATTCCATGTAATCCTTTCCTCTTGTACTTCTTCCAATTCTTTGTTCTAAAATATGCTCAACTTCTTTTATCTCTTTCTTAGGATATATAATTGGAACTGTCACTTCTTCATCAAGTTCATGATACTCATAAAAATATGAAATATTGAATATAGGTGATATGTCCATGTCATCAGGTAACTCTACTTCATAATCATTTCCACTATCAAACCTTCTCAATATCTTGCAAGGACCAAATTTCTTCATCTTCAATTTACCATAACTTCCAACAAGAAATCTTCCTTTCTTCAAATGAACCATCACTTCATCATCAACCTCAAAAATCTTTTGTTTTCTTGATCTATTTGCACTATCCTTGTATTTTTTATTACTTTGCTCCAACTTATGTTCCACTTCCTCATGCAATGGCTTCATAAAATCTGCAAACTCTTCTCCTTCAGCACTCCTCTTTTCTTCTCCAGCAATATCTCCCAAGTCTGATATACCTCTTGGTTATATTCCAGTAACAATCTAAAAAGGTGTCTTTCAATTACTCATGTTTATTGAATTCTTATATGCAAACTCCTCTTGTTCTAACATTAAATCCCAATTACTCAGTTTTTCTCCAACTAAGAATCTCAACAAATTACCCAAACTTATGTTTACAACCTTTATTTTTCCATCAGTCTATGGATGAAATGTAGAACTATACTTCAACTCGGTGTTCAGCTTCTTCCAAAGAGTTTTCCAAAAATAGCCAACAAACTTATTGTCTTGGTCAAAGATGATACTCCTTGGTAATCTATGCAATCTAACAATCTCCTTGAAGAAAATATCTGCTATATGCACTACATCTAATGTTTTCCTACATGGTATGAAATGTATCATCTTGGAAAATGTATACACAACAAAAAATATGGAATCATAACCAATTGATGTCCTCGGTAACTCAAGAACAAAATCCATGTTGATATCACTTCAAGGTTTCTCTGGAACATAAATCAATGTATAAAATCCAGTATTCAAACTTACTCCTTTTGCAAGTTGACAAACTCTACAACTCTTCACAAATTTTTGAACATCCTTATACAAATGAGGCCAAAAAAACCTTTCCTTAAGTAAACTCAATGTCTTATCAATGCAAAAATTTCCAGCCAAACCACTACTATGCTTCTCCTTTATCAATTTGGTTCTCATTGATCATATTAGTATACATAATTGAATTCCTTTAAACAGCATATCTTCTTGAATGAAATAGTCTTCAAACCTACTCGGTTGATCAGGAATATGTGCTTTGCACATTCTACATGGCTAATAAAAATCAGGGTCAGTTTCATACAAATTCTTCATATCATCAAAACCAAGAATCTCAATTCACATTTCACTCAGCAAATATCTTCTTCTACTCAATGCACCAACAACTCGGTTGGATACTCCACTCTTATGCTTTATCACAAATGTGAAATTCTGCAAATACTCTACACATTTCATATGTCTCTGATTCAACTTATTTTGACTACCCAGATACTATAAAGCCTTATGGTTAGTATACAACACAAATTCAGTCTGCATCAAAAAATGTCTCCATTTCTTAAGATCTTGAATAATATCATAGAATTCTTGATCATATAGAGAATATCTCCTTTTAACATCACCCAACATCTCACTAAAGAAAGCAACAGTTTTACCTTCTTGACTCAACACAGCTCCTATTGTACTACCACTTGTATCACATTCAACTTGGAATACCTTATTGAAATTGGGTAAGGCTAACATAGGTAATTCAACAACCTTTTGTTTCAAAAACTCAAAACTCTTATCATCTCCATGTGTCCACTTGAATTTTCTCTTATCTCATCTCATTATCTAAGTCATAGGATTACAAATTGAACTAAAATTTCTAATTTTTTTTGGTAAAAATTTGCAAATCCATGAAATGATCTTACATCACTTAAATTGTTAGGTGTAGGCCAATAAAGTGTAGCTTCAACCTTCTTAGGGTCCATCTTCAAACAATCAGTTGAAATCACAAATGCTAAATACATAAGTTATTCTTTTATGAAGGAACACTTTTTCAAATTAACCAATAGTTTTTCCTCTTTCAATATCTACAATACCTATCTAATGTGCAACAAATGATCTTCTCTGGTCTTATTGAATATCAGAATGTCATCCAAGTACACAATCACAAATTTACCCAATAATTTCTTTTGAACCTCATTCATTAACCTCATAAAAGTACTTGGTGCATTATATAAACCAAAAGGCATAATGAACCATTCATACAAACCTTCTTTTATCTTGAAATCAGTCTTCCATTCATCACCTTCTCTGATGATTTCCACTCTTCAAATCAATCTTGGTAAAATATTTTTCTCCACATAATGAATCCATTATATCATCCATTTTGGGTATAGGAAACTGATACTTAACTATTATCTTGTTACGTGCCAACACAGATGGTATTTCATACGGACTCAAACTTTCTCTAATCAAACCCTTCTACAACAACTCATGAATTTGTCTTTTGAGTTCCTCATTTTTGGTTGGTGTCAATCGGTGTGGTTCCTTGTTCGAGAAACTAGCTCCTGGAATCAAATCCATACAATGACTAATATTTCTCATTGGTAGAAAACCATCAGGTGCATTATCTAAAATGATCTCCTTATACTCGATGAGAAAATTCTCCACCTCTTCAAGAACTCTATCTTCTATTTTCTCTCTTGGTTTGTTAGGAATCAAAGAATAACAGACATCACTTCTCTTTAGATCCTTAAAAGATTGTCTACCTTCCATCAAAAAAACTCTCACAGATGTACATATCTCACCAATAGCTTCTTCAACCAAAGGTAACAAGATTGCCTCCTACCATCAACCCAAATAGTATATTTGTTCAATCTTCCATAATGTATAGCATTTCTATCATATTTCCAAGGTCTACCCAACAAATATGACAACAATCCATAGGCATAATACCACACAACACCTTATCATAATAGTTTCCAATTTATAGATTCACAGAATATTGTTCACATACCATAAGTGTATGCTCATCCTTGATCCATGAAATCTGATAGGGCTTTGGATGCTTCAATATTTCCAACTGTAACTTTTTAACCATTTCCTCATATGCCAGATTCTCCGAACTTCCACTATCAATATTCACTTTCTAAACTTTGTCTGCAACTCTGTATCTGGTCTTGAAAAAAAAAATTGTACCACATCTTGTTGCTGGTTTACACTACTAAATATGGTTTACTAAGAGGGGGGTGAATCAAAACATATTGAACCTTAGTACTTTATAATAAACCTATGATTCATCTCGATGAATCAAACAACACCAGCAACTAAAACTTGGAAACTCTTCACAAACTTGATAAAAGCATATAACTTAAACAAATAAATTCACAGTTATCAAGAATCACATGTAACACAAGATTTAAAGAGGAACACCAATTTGGGAAAAATCTCCATGGAAATTGTCACCCACAAAAATAAATACTCTTCTAAAGTATGCTCTCTTAAGAGCCAATCATGTTAAAGATTAATGTAGACATCCAGAATTATTAATATTATTATTAATATTAATTTCCCTCCTATTCCTCTAACTATTTAATTCAAATCAATTAAATAGTTTCATTTATCAATAGTTTAAACACTATTCTTATGTATTTTATTTAAATACATTTACCTCCACAAAATCCCCTTTTAATAAATTTATATTTA
>MU225192.1:1617163-1656288 GCA_018584345.1 Thuja plicata | reverse complement strand
ATAAGCAAATCAAAATGAGTAGATTAGGGTGCAAATGTTATTTACTCATTTTTAGCTTAATCTGATGTTATTTGGTGTCTTTGTTGTTAGTTTGATCTCTTGCATGCTTTTCTTGTCATGATATATGTTAACCAACTAATGTTTGCATGTTTGAGCTTGCTCCCAACAGATTGAAGGATTCCATATACACAATTACAATGCACATTTGTTAGATGTGACCCTGTTAGGGGATTTACCTTAGACCTATTAAGATCTTCATCCTGTTAGGAAAGGTCCAGCTAGAGGGCTTAAACATTCATCCTAGAATGTTACCTTTCTCAAGGATTTACAAAAATACTTGTTAGGTCTACTCAGTTAAGATATTTTCTACAACAAATGTTAGTAATAAATAGTGTACTAATGTGACCTATGATTATGCAACTATACTTTTCTTTATCAAATCCTTTGTTTTCTCTCTGAAACTTACTGGCACATACAACTCATCAATCTCTCCTCTTGACTAGTTGTCGAACTCGTTCACTACTCTCCTTGGTAGCTCATCAACTTATCACTTCGCCAGCAACTCTATATAAACATACAGACTCATCAATATATAGGCCTTTGTTTTTCCTCTTAATCCTATTGGTTAGGGTTTCCCTCAATTGTGCTCAACCATCTGATCTTCTCAAGTGAACTGACTCAATGTATTTGCAACTTAGTTAAGCGGTTAACCATGCCTCGTGACTCGCACTTTTTCTTGAAACTCACAACTTTCTTGTTCTGCTTAATCTACATCACAGATTTTGAATTTGAATTTTCGTGACCATAGATCTTGCAAAAAAATTCATCTTTGTGCTTGGAAACTTCTTGATCTGTGTGCCTATTTATTAAATTCATTATTCTCCTTGTATTCAATCTATGTTCATGCTCGGTTCCTTTCTCGATGACTTCGGTGAATATCTTTACTTGGTATGTGACTTCACTCGAATACCAACCTTTCTTGGCAACTGACCTTTCTTTGTTTTCAACTTCACTTGGTGACTTTATTTTCTCTGCTCGACCGACAAACACTTTGCTACTCGGTAACTAGGTTGTTCCTTTTTACTGGCTTGAACTTTCTCCTTTACCAACTTAACAACATCAAATGTTAAGTAAGAAACAATTATATCAATAGTTCCTTATCATTGCCTAATCTTTATTATCTTCCTAATTAAGTTCCTCTCCAATTGATATGTCATCTTAATATTAACTAGAAATAATTTCTTGACATCAATGCCAAACTAACAAGTGATCTAATCATTCTAGTTTCTTGTATTCTTCTGAAACTCAGTCTTCATCACCATTGCCAACAGTTAGTAATGGATCTTAACTCTTGAATAGAAGACACACAGATGGAATAGACAGGTAGTAGTGTTCTAAGCATCTGATTTGTAACATCTTCTTCATTAATGTTTCCACCAGAACCTCTAATTGCAATAGAAATATCCTTTAGTCTCGTGTTGTATGCAGTAATGTTTTATCCTTCTTTCATTTTCATTGATTCAAAATTTTCTCTTAAGCTTTCAGCCTTAGCTTTCTAAACATGTTTATCTCCACCAAAAACTAGTGTAAGCCTATCCCACATCTAATTAGCAGTAGTACAACCTTCTAAAATCATTTAACTCTAGGTCGGTGAGAGTATAAGTTATCTCTATCATCACTTGTGTATGTTCTTGTCTTTCTCTTATCTTCTCAAGTGTTAGAGGACCAAATAGTGGAGGTGAGTACTCATTGTCAAGATGATCCAGTGCATAATATCCAATACTAAATATGTAAAGCCTCATTATGTTCTTTCATGTAGAAACGTTATTCTTATTCAACTTAGTTGCTTCCCTCTTATACATCTTTGGACCTTTATCTCAAGTGCCTTTAAACTTATCTTATCGGAGCATAGGATCTGATTCCAATTTTTGGTTTACCCTAATAAAGATGTTTTACTAAGAGGGGGATGAATAAGAAAATATTGAACCTTATTACTTTATATTAAGCCTCTGATTCATCTTGGTGAATCAAACAACAACAGCAACCAAAATGTGAAAACTCTTCACAAACTTGATAAAAGCATATAACTTAAACAAATAACATTCACACTTATCAAGAATCACATGTAACATGAGATTTAATGAGGAAACCCAATTTGGGAAAAACCTCCATGGGAATTGTCACCTACAAAAAGAAATACTCTTCTGAAGTATGCTCAGTTAAGAGCTAATCTTGTTAAAGATTACAATGCACATTTGTTATATTTGACCCTGTTAGGGGTTTTACCTTAGCCCTATTAAGATCTTCACCCTATTAGGAGTGGCCTATTTAGAGGGCTTAAACATTCATCCTAGAATGTTAACTTTCTTAAGGGTTTACAAAAATACTTGTTAGGTCTACTCGGTTAAGAGATTTTCTTCTAAAAATGTTAGTAAGCAACAGTGTACTAATGTGACCTGTGAATCTGCAACTATAGTTTGCTTGATCAAATCCTTTGTTTTCTCTCTGAAAATTACTAGCACATACAACTCATCAACTCATCAGTCTCTCCTCTTGACTGGTTATCCAACTCTTTCACTACTCTGCTCAGTAGCTCATCAACTTATCACTTCACCAGCAACTCTGTATAAACATACAAATGCATCAATATATTGGCCTTTTTTTCCTCTTAATCCTATTTTTTACGGTTTCCCTCAATTGTGCTCAGCCATCTGATCTTCTCAAGTGAACTGATTGAATGTATTTACAACTCAATTAAGAAGTTAACCGTGACTCATGACTTGCACTTTTTCTTGGAACTTACAACTTTGTTCTTCCACTTAATCTACATCACAAATTTTGAATTTCAATTTTCATGACCGTAGATCTTGCAACAAAATTCCTCTTCGTGCTTGGTAACTTCTTGATCTGTGTGCCTTTGCATTAAATTCATTCTTCTCCTTGTATTCAATTTGTGTTCATGCTCAGTTTATTTCTCAATGATTTCGTTGAATATCTTCACTCGGTATTTGAATTCGTTCAATTACCAACCTTGATCGGTAACTGACCTTGCTCATTTTTTAACGTCACTCGATGACTATCTTTTTTCTGCTCGACTGACAAACACTTTACTACTCGGTAACTAGGTTGTTCCTTTTTACCAAATTGACCTTTTTGCTTACTGACTTAACAGTATCAAATGTTAAGTAAGAAACAATTATATCAATAGTTCCTTATCATATCCTGATATTTATTATCTGCTCAATTAAGTTGCTCTCCAATTGATATGGCATCTTAATAGTAACCAAAAATCAATTCCTTGACATTAATGACAAAATAAAAACTCATCTAATCATTCTACTTGCTTGAATTCTTTAGAAACTCGGTCTTCATCACCATTATCATCAGTTGGTTAACACTTGCTTATTATTTTCACTCCACAATATTCTTTTAACATCAGGTTTCCTTCCTTCTCATGTTCATTCGATGTATCTTCTTGCACCAAATAATATTTTTTACTACCAACCTTCTTTCTTGCATGTGTATGCTCAAATGGTCTATGTCCATCTTCTCCACATTTTTAACAAGTTCCTTGGAATCCTCTTCTACCATATCCACCTTAGGAGTAATTTCTTCTTCCTCTGATTGAATTTCCACCTTTCCACCTTACCAACTCTTCCTCTTTTTCTTTTCTCATGTCTTTTATTCAATTTCTCTTCATCTTTTAGGGAAAACTCATAAGCCTCCTCAATACTCTCCATCTTTACCAAACTGATCTCTTCTTGAATAAAACTTCTTAATCCATTCAAGTATCTTGCAATTCTTTCCACCTCATCTTCATCATGTCCAGATCTAATATCTAACCTGTAAAATTCCTTGGTGTAATCCTTTATAGAACTATCTTTCTACTTCAAACTTTTCATTCTCCTAACTAGTTTAATCTGATAATCATAAGGTAGAAACTTGCCCTTCAACTTATTTGTCATCCTATCCCATACCTTGATCTTGTCTTTACCTTTCTTCTTTTGGTCCAATTGCATATTCTCCCACCACAAGGATGCATGACCTTTCAATTTTGCACTTTCAATCTTCACCTTTTTCTCCTCTGATATGTTCTTATACTTAAAGTATTTATTTCTCTTGGTTACCCAATCTATCAATTCATCTAAATATATATTTCCACTAACTCAGGAGGATTAAACTGTGGTATGGACTTCAAACTTTTCAATTCTCTCAGGAATCTTTCTTCTCCTTGATCCATTATAGGTGCAAGTATGACTTCCTCCTACACTTCCTCAGTTTCATCATCACTAACATCCTCAAGATGTCTTCCTCAGTGTTGGGCTATCTCAACAGCTTCTAATCTAGCAAAAATTTGTCTTAGCATATCAGTTAAGCCTGGATTTATATTTTTCTTCCCTCGAACCATCTTGAAACCCTCTGCAATTCCAAGTCAAATCAGAATCTTCTACCCCACAACAAATAACCAACTAGGATTTACAAGAAGGAACCTCTTATCTAACCTCACTCTAATACCACCTGATGCAAGGAGGGATATTACCTAGGGCCAAAGGCACTCCCAAAAACCAAACCTACTTGCAAAAACATAACTCAAAATCTCAAACACAGAGATGAGAAGAATACATAAACTTATAGCATTTAATCAAATTTCATACATGTCAGGTTGTAAGGCCATCCTAGTTACAGCCAAATACATTAAAATCTATTACAGAATATTCCTCATACATGCTAGATCCACAATCTCTCTTTTCATTCTAATACCAAACTTCTACCAACACTGATGCCTAAACCTATGAATAGAACATTACATTTATAAAAGAGGCTACCTAAAAGGTTAGCCCAAAAGATCCTAAAGATACATCATAAGAAAAAGAAATAACCCATATTTAGGTCCACACATTCCCTAAATGAGAGATCCCAAATTAATACCATGACTAAAATTAAATGCACATTTCAGCCCAAAGATCCAATAAAAGAAACACACTAGGTGAGACAAGAAATAGTAAACCACCAAGCCATTGAGACCGTTCAGTGAAACCAAGCCAAGAATAGTGACCGAGTCCGACACTCAACATAGCCTTCAACCAAAAAGTCCAGAATAGTTACTGAGTAGTTACCAAGGGGAACCCCAACAACAATATACCAGCATTATCCCAAAAGGCATTCCTTCCAATTTAGGAATCCCCTAAATCAATCAAGGGGCACATCGACACCAACCTCCTATTAATCCCAACTATTCAAGGATTTTGGATTCTATTTTGAAACATCATGGAGTAACTAGGCCCAACACTTTGAACCTACTAGAACCACCCCAATAGCAACCTTTATACCCAACACCACCCCAACAACAACCATAATACATATAACCACCCCAAAAACAACATGCGTACAACACCACCCTAGCAGAAACCTTCATACACAACACCACCCCAACAACAAACTTCATAAACAACACCACCACAAAAAAAACCTTCATACGTAGCGCCATCCTAGTAGCAACCTTTATACATCCCACCACCCCAGTAACAACCTTAGTATGTTCCACCACCCCACCACAATCAACAACCTTCATACATCCCATCACATTAATATGTTCCACGATCTTAGTATTTTCCATAGCCTTTGTTTGTGATGTAGCCTCAATACGTTCCACCACATGTGCCTGCGACATACACAAACATGGGATATGGACCCTTATATAACCAGACAAAATCCTATAATAGTGGGATAAAAAAAAATTATCCTAATGTGGTGTCATCCGAACCAAAGCCCACTGAAGCCTTTTCTCAACATCTCCAAACCCTCAAGCAATAGGTCATTAACTTGCAAATAGGCTCTCCTAAGAGATCTTACACTATAGCTAACCGTGTTTTGTATCCATTTGATAGGATGATGCACATGCAACCTTTTCCTCACAATTTTGAAATGCCTAAATTTGATAAATACAAGGAAAAAGGTGATCCCTGGGACCATATACGGGAAATTTTCATGAATTGAATAGAAGTGGCATGCGATGACACCTACTTGATGAGACTTTTTCCATGTAGTCTTGGTGGGTCAGCCATGTAGTGGTTTTTCACACTTCCTCCTAGGATATGATCCTAGAGTGAACTAGCTGAAAAGTTCATATCACACTACTCACACAACATTGTCATAGAAATAACATTAATGGATCTCTGCACTATTAAGCAAAAGAATAATGGGAAATTTTCCTTGTTCTTACAATGCTGGAGAAATGTTGCCTTCAAGGCATCTTTTCATGTGCCCGTGAAAGAAAAAAATCTATATGTTCATCAAAAATTGTCAACTAGACATGATGTGTGAACTAAAATCCCATCAAATCGAAACCTTTACAGATCTAGCCAAGAAAGGGATAAAAGAAGAAATATCCTTCACCCTAAAGAGATCCATCAAGAAAGAGACTAGTAAGTAAACACCTTATGACAAATCCAAATATGGGTCCAAAAACAAAAATTTTACGAATGATGGTATTATTGATGTCAAAGTAGCCCAACCGATTCTACACATATAAGCACCACCAACACCTATCTAGCAATCTCAATTGGTGCACATTGTCCAGAGGATCAACAATACAAATACAAAAATTCAGGCAATCAATCAAATATACCCACAAAATACTGCAAGAAATCACATCACCCCACCTCAAGACTTTACACCTATGACAGAACCTCTTGACAAAGTTCTTGAGAAGTTGATACGATCTCATTCAGTCACTCTAACTAAAATCAAACATTACAAAGGTACTGGAAAAGAAAAATTATGGAATGAAAATGCTTATTATAATTACCACGGGATGAAGGGACATAAAATTTCCAATTGCATGCAACTGAATCATATTGTCCAAGATTTCATTGATCAGGGTATGATCAAAGTTATCGCAAATTCAATCACCACCAACCAGGATCACAAAATATTCTCAACCCCATTGATGGATCATGGAAAAGGTAAGGTCTCAATGTCCAAAAATGAAAAAAAGAAAACTTCACTTACCCCAAACCTAATCTCGATCTAACCATAAACGCCATTACTATCTGAGGTCCAAACACCAGTTGTGTTTTTACTACTTGTCATTCTAAAATTATAATACAAGGAGCCCCATCAAAAGATGTGGAGCCAAATAAGATGTCAAAATAACCATAAAAATTTTATAACCTATTGGATCATATAAAAAATACCTCTACACAAATTTCCATTTATGAGTTGCTTTGCATTTCACCAAATCATAAAGCAGCCTTAGACACAACTTTACAACAATCCTCTATTTTGAAAGACATAAATGTCAATGAATTTCAAGCCATGGTAGGAAATCTATCCATGCAATATCATATTTCCTTCACTAAGAAATATATCCCAAACCATAAACCATCTCACAATGATCTCTTGCATCTTCAATTCTTTGTCCACCTCCATAAAATCTAACGAGTCTTGATAGATGGTGGAGCAGGTCTAAATATCTATGCCCTAAAATTGGTAAAAGCACTGGGCTACTCTAACATTTGTGTATATGTTACAAATAATATCATAATAAGATCATATTATGAAGAAGGATGACCTTCCAAAGGTTTCATAAGCATCCCTATCAGACTAGGTCCTGTGACACATGACACTACATTGCAGGTATTGGACCTAGATCTGGGTTACAACATGCTCTTGGGACAACCATGGATCCATTCCATGCAGAATGTATCATCTACATACGATGAATTATTTAATTTTCCTCATGATCAAGTTGAAATTTTCATTCTTGGTGATAGATATCATTTTCTATACTCCACAAATCTTAGAGGAGCTATTTCCAATCAAGTACCCAACAACCAGGCGAAATTTGTCCATACAACATCATGTTTCCTTCACTGAGAAAGATATCCCAAACCATAAACCATCTCACAATGATCTCTTGCATCTTGAATTCTTTGTCCACCTCCATAAAATCTAACAAGTCTTGATAGATGGTGGAGCGGGTCTAAATATCTATACCCTAAAATTGGTAAAAGCGTTGAGATACTCTAACAGTTGTGTATATGTTACAAAGAAGATCATAATAAGATCATATTATGAAGAAGGATGACCTTCCAAAGGTTTCATAAGACTCCTTATAAGACTAGGTCCTGTGACACATGACACTACATTCCAGGTACTAGACCTAGAGTTGGGTTACAACATGCTCTTGGGACAATCATGGATCCATTCCATGCAGAATGTACCATCTACATACCATGAATTATTGAATTTTCCTCATGATTGAGTTGAAATTGCCATGCCTGGTGATAGATATCCTTTTCTATAATCCACAAATCTTAGAGGATCTATTTCTCATCAAGTACCCAAAAACCAGGAAGCATCTACTACCGCCTCATCTCAAAATATAGATTGTTCATACCTTGAAAAATCAACTCAGGAACCCACATCAAAGCTCAAAATCCAAGTTTAGGAAAATAGATGTGGGGAATACACCTATGTATACTTATTATATGTAGGCAAGCTACCAATCTCACCCTGTTCTTATGGAAGACCTAGGCAACCTCTTAAGAAGAAACACCAACTATCAATTATCTATCCACCAATGGTTTCCGTGAGATGGGGAGACATACATGAGGAAATCATTGAAGACAACTTATTCTCCTAGTTTTATACAGATGAAGAACCCCCTGAGGTCAAAATTCTAGCACATGAATATGGTCATAGGTACACCATTATCCAGAACCAAGGCTATAATGGATGATCTAGATTAGCAAAGAATGAAAAAGGAATCGTAGAACCAATTGCACGAACCCAAAATCTGAAGCATCACAACTTAGGTTATAGACCACCGGTAGAAGGCATTATAAATACATCGCTACCCTCTGATATTAATGCATGTGTATATAATAGAGTTTAGACATTTGATTAACTTCATTCAAACACATACTCGAATGACCATGAGTGGAATTCCCCCATACTACCAACACCTTACACCTCAACACTGTCATTTCCCAACTCTCTCTGCATAATAAACCCATAGATCAAAAAACTTGGATTGAGGAATTTTGGAACTGATTTGAACCTTCATCCTAATCCTCTTCAAAAACCTATAAATCAGTAATTTATTCCTATATCTATACCTTAAACGAGCTCCCAATTTCATCCTTCTAAACCAAGCATAGAATAGATTTGGTTTACCCTGACCTTATTGATCGGGAACAACAAAATCCACAGACCATAGATATTTTGAGAATGATGAAGTTATTGTTGAATTATTTGGAATAAGACAAAGCATACCTATGGGAAACCACAAGGAAGGATTCAACATTGAATTAGATGTCACAACATATTTTGGGGAGCTATATCAATCCTCTATTCATCAAATTGAAAGAGAAAATATAAGGCTATTAGGTGAAAACTGAAAGGCACCTTCTAGCTCCAAAATTGTAAAAATAAAAGATGTATCCAAGGGTGAAAGCCTCACTAAGATGCCTGAGGATGGAGAGATTGATACACTTCCCCTTACAGAGAACAATCACTATTACTAGCAGAGAAGACAACACCAATCAGTATCGGCACTGAAGAAACACAATGACTAATCCATTTGGCAGAGCCATTAACACCAGAAGAAAGGGTACAATTCATTCAGTTCTTTAAGGATGGGAAAATCAAATTTTCTTGGTCATACTATGACATGCCTAGATTAGATCTAGAATTAGTACTCCATCATCTGCCACTAAAGGTAGGGGCAAAGCCATACAAACAAAAGCTCTGCAAAATGCATCCAAAGATAGCACTATTGGTCAAGGTAGAATTCAAGAAACTACTAAATGTAGGCTTTTCCAAGCCTATTGATTATTCTGATTAGATATATAATCTAGTACGTGTGTCTAAATCATGTGGAGAAATAAGAATTTATACTAATTTCAAGGATTTAAATTTGACTCTCCCAAAGGATGACTTCCCCTTCCCAAACATAGACATGATCATTGATCTCACTTTAGGATATAAAATGTTGTCACTCAAGGATGTTTTCTCAGGATATAATCAGATCAAGATAGCACCATAATATTAACACAAGACCACATTCACTTATGTCTGGGGCACTTACTATTGGTGTGTCATTCCCTTTGGTCTAAAAATGCAAGTGCCAAATATAAAATAGAAATGATGAGTATATTTCATGACATGATGCATATCATAATGGAAGGCTATGTTGATGACATATTGGCAAAATCCCTTGAGAGGAATCTACATCTATCAGTATTAGGGCCGGTATTTGATAGACTCCAAGAATACAATGTATGATTGAACCCTAAGAAGTGTGTCTTCAGGGTTACATCAGGAAATTTGCTGGGACTCATTATCTCTAACAAAGCAACGATCAATATGCCTCCACCAATAACTTTGAAAAACCTAATAAGTTTACAAGGCAGGCTACAATTTGTGAGATGATATATATCACAACTAGCTAACAAATACCATTCATTCCAATACTTTATACATAAAGATATCAAATTTGCATGGATAGATGATTTCCAAAGTGCTTTCCAAATCTTAAAATATTATCTTCTCTCAGCATTGGTCTTAATGGTGCCCATTATAGATCAATCCCCATTGTTATAGATATCAGCTATAGAGCACTCACTAGGGAAATTATTAGCACAAAATGATTCACAAGGAAAAGAAAGATCCATCTACTATATTAGTCGAGCACTTGTGGAATATGAACTAAACTATACGATAATTGAAAGAGCTTGTTTGTATGTATTTTTTGCTTCCCAAAAGCTCATACATTATATGTTGAGTCACACTACAATTCTAATAAAAAAATTGATCAATTGAAATATCTCTTGAGTAAAGCTACATTAACAAGATGACTCACCAAATGGGTCATGATTCTCAGTGAATTCGACATTGATTATTGTATAATCCTATGTATGCACCCTCAAACAAGAGGGTTAGTAGCCCGATTTTCAATGAAAGAAGTCAACAAACTAATAAGAATGAGCCTATGAACAATAAAATAACAAACGTTAGAAAGGAAAAGAAATAAATGCAAACCCCAATGCTCAAAGCTTCTATTGCTTCTCTCTACTCCTTCCAAAATATTATATGGATGGTGCTCAGTATTGTCATTGATAACATCTATAACTTGGGAGTGTTGAGAAAATGAGATCAAAATGATAATGATTTTGCTTGATGCTTCATACGAAAATCCTGCATAGTAATTATGTACAAAGTTGGAGAGCTTGGATTCAAATGGTTGAGAAGGATTGATTTTATAGAATATGGAAATGATTTGGATGGATGAGATTGATCCTATAAACTTGAATATGGATAGTTGAGATCAAAAGGAACTAAAGAAGCAATCACTGAACTCCTCCTCTTAACTAAAGAGAACAGGAAATCGTTGAGTCAACTGAAGAGTTGATTGCGAGTTATCTTTTTGACCTGGAGAGAAGATGGAATGATTTATGCAATCACAAAGATTGAACATGAGTCCCCTTTTTGAACTAGAGAGAAGATGGATTAATTCATGCAATTACAAGGATTGATCATGAGTTCCCTTTTTAGAACTAGAGAGGTGATTTATTGATTATTTAATTGATTTTAGAAATTAAAATACTCAAAAAATGAGATATTTTAAATTCTATTTTGATATAAAATAGAATTAAGAGTGAAATTAGATTAATTCATTAAAATTAATTTAATTAGAAGAATAATTAATAAGTTTAAATATTTAAATTTAAACGGAAATTGAATTTAATTAATTAATTAAGGTTTGTTAATCAAATAAAATTAACTATTTAATTAATTTTGGAGAAATGATTAAATGATTAGACGATCGAATTTAGAAGAAATAGATGATTAACTAATAATTAAAAAACCATTAATTAATAGAGAAAAATTAGTAATTAAATGCAAGGTCGCAAGTCTGTCCATTTTAGGGTGTCTACATTTTCCCCTCTTTGAGACAATGTGATTCATCACATTGTGTCAAAGAATATTCTGATTTGATGTTGCCCCAACTTGCCCCAGTGACAGCAGATGGACTATATGCCTCAACAAAATAAGAAAAAAAATGTGTCAAATGAGTATTAATTTTTTGAAAGTGTTGAATTGTTATGTGATGCTGATGAATGCATTCCTATGCTAGTTATGATGTTATTGATGATGGATGCATTGATTATATGATCTAAGATGCACATGTTTTTTTCTTTTTTTCTTATGCAATTAATCAATGCAAGCCTAAAACTAGCAATGCAAATGAGTTTATGCATGTGTTAGTTAGAAGAAGATTAGTTAGTGAAAGAGAAAGAATGACTGATAAAACCAAGTCGTTGTCGTACATTCTAATCTTTACTCATCATTACACCTTATTATGAAAAGAAAGAGATACAAATGCACCTAGATATTGACCATCTAGATACCACTATGATCTTTGATAAAAAAAAATAGCAGATAACATATAAGGAATGTTCAATTATTTTCCAAGGATTGGCTCAGATTATGGAACTGCATGGCTATCATATGCATGGCAATTCCAATCACATTTATCTTGAATCATCATTGCCCCAAAATTGAATTGAAACACTCCACAAAATGAAAATAAAGAAAACAAGATTAATGATCCATCATAGCCACTCTCACCACTCAGTGGTATCCTTGAGGAGCATAAGAAAACAATCGCAAAAGATAAATTGACAAAAATTTGACATGACTGACCTAGTCAATTTCCTTGATTGGCTTGGTTTTAATGTTTGATTGCAGATGTGTCTAGTTTCAAGAATGGGTGACTATATAAGACTGATATGTCTGGTTTTGAGTATATCTTGCACTATCTAAGACAATTGATATCTTGATTAATGATAGATTGAATCCTTCTATTGATGATGGATTGGATTGTTGATAAAGATTATTCATATGAGTCCATTGTCAATTTGTGAAGCTCATAGTTTTGACATTTGATTGATTGTTTGATCGTCATGTACTTGTTTATGATAGAGATGATTTATTCCAAAGATTTTTGGAAGATTTGATTTTTTTGATGATCAATGTCTTCAGGAAATTTTTCTCTTTTTTAGATTTTTAGGATTTTTTAGACTTTTTAGATTTTTTTCAGGACTTTTATACTTTTTAGATTTTTTGGGATTTTTTAGATTTTTTCAAGACTTTTTAGATTTTTTCTCAAGACTTTTTAGACTACGCCCCTAGTCTGGTAATTCAATATAAGCCATGAATAAGCGTGATGTCTCAAATGGGATTGTACTTCTGAAATAGCTCAAGGTACTCAAACTTGTATGAGGGGGAGTACAAGTCTAATCTTTTGGAGTTCATTGATGGTGAAGCGGGACCTCAACACTTGGTGCATGTTTGCCAATTTTTCACCAAGGTACCTACCCAATAGTGCATGTTTTCTAGGTTTTTGCTGAGAGGGTGATTTTTTTTCTCTTTTTTTATTTTTTTGTTGTCGCTAAGGTGCATGTTTTCTAGGTTTTCACCAAGGCAACTTTGTTATATTTTTATATTTTCTTTTTTCTTTTTTAGGATCATATATGACATATATACTTGGCCTTGAGATCTCAGGCATAAAATATTTTTAGGTGCATATTGTTGATATAACTAGGGAGATGATCTCCTTCCTAAGTTTCTAGTTGATATGCCCCATTGTCACATGATTTGAAAATGACATATGGTCCTAGCCAATTAGGCTCAAACTTG
This sequence comes from Thuja plicata, assembly GCA_018584345.1. NCBI lineage: Eukaryota > Viridiplantae > Streptophyta > Pinopsida > Cupressales > Cupressaceae > Thuja > Thuja plicata. Next base: position 1,642,581 of record MU225192.1, on the reverse strand, counting down.
CCTAGTTTAACTCTTTCAACTTGATTCTTCTAATTTTCCATGAGGGCAAGATCTCCTACCTCAAATGTATGTGGCCTGAATTTCTTGTGATAATTTCTTCTAAGGAAATTTGGGTAGCCTTGTGAGTGATTCATTGCATTTTGGTGTTTCTCATCTAGTAGTTCCAGCTCACTAAGTCTAGCAACTCTATAGTCTTCATCTGATATGATATTCTTCAGTGATATTTTGAGGAATGGGATTTCAATTTTGAGGGGTAGAACCACCTCTAATCCATATACCAAGGAGAAGGGAGTTTATCTTGTAGGTATTCTAACACTTGTTTTGTATGCCCATAATGCAGGGATGAGTTGCAAATGCCAATCTTGACCATATTCATTGATAATTTTCTTCAAGATTTTCAAGATTATTTTGTTATTTGCCTCAGCTTGTCAATTTCCATGGGGATAGTAAAAAGAAAAAAAAAACCTATTTTATTTTCAACTTCTCACAGAGATCATCAACATCTTTATTTTGGAAAGGCGAACCATGATCAATAAGTATGGTTTGAGGGATCCCATACCGATAGATCATGTGATATAGAATAAACATGGAGATCTTCTTACCAGTGATATATGTCAGAGTAATTGCTTCCACACAATTGGTAAAGTAATATGTTGTTACAATTATGTATTTATGACCGTTAAAGAAATGGGTGTAATCTTTCCCACTAAGTCAAATACCCATTTTGAAAAAGGCCATGGTGAAGTAATGGGGTGGAGGTCTTGATCTAGTGCGTGAATAAGATATTCGTGTATCTAATATTTTTGGCATCTTTATACATACTTATGAGCATCTGTCTCTAGAGTCGGCCAAGAGTATCCCATCCTGATGATTTTATTTGCTAAATAGTTACCACCTATGTGGGGCCCACAAACTCCTTCATGTACCTCATATAAGGCTCTCTAGGATTCTATGGAAGTGAGACATCTTACGAGCATTCCATCTAGACTTTTTCTATACAAATTATTAGCAAGAAGGGCGTACCTAGAGGCTTTTCAGATAAGGGACTTTGTTATGTTTCTAGATAGGTCAAGCGGTAGGGTATTGTCTTGCAGATAAATATACACGTCATTATACTAGGGAAACTCATAACCAACAAGGACACATATTGATTTTGGTATTGGAACCTTATAGGTTGGTATCATTAATTGTTCTACCACAAATTGGAATCTAGTTTCATTACCTGGCATGTCGATCAAAGATGCTATAGTAGCCCTCACATCTATTGCTTTGATCTGAACCCTTGGAACTTGTTAAAATATAATGTAATGAAAAGAAGCATGCAAATTTTCCATCAGTTGTCTGCATGGGATAATTTTTTCTTCTTCGGTCATGTAATCATTGTTGACTTGACTGATAATCAAGTGGGAATCACCATAAACTCCCAGGTTCTTTATTCTCCATTGTATAGCCTTTTTAATCCAATGATCAAAGCTTCATACTCAGCTATGTTATTTGTACATGGAAAATTAAGTCGAAAAGATTTATGAATTGCATCATTTTGCGAAGTGATGAGTACTATTCCTACTCCTACACCATGGTTTGTATATGATCCATCTAGAAACTTAGACATTATAGGTTGATGATCTAGAATTGGTGCTTCTGCTAGTTGATCAGCAATAACTTGGCCTTTGATAGCCTTCTGATCCACATATTCAATACCAAACTTTCTTAATATCATGACCCATTTAGTGATTTGCCCAATTAATGCTACTTTAATCAACAAGTGCTTTAATGGATCTATGTGTGCAATGAGCTTCATTTGATGACTTAGCATATAATGTCCTAACTTTTGAGAAGAAAAGATAACTACAAGACATGCCTTTTCTATTTCTAAATAATTGATTTCATAGCCCATCAACATTCTACTAATGTAGTAATGACCCTTTCCTTGTCCTAATCATCATGTTGTGCTAAAACAACACCCAGTGCTGATTTTATTGCTGATATATATAAAAATATTGGTTTTGTTGGAATTGGTGGCACCAATACAAGGGATTTTAGTAGATAATATTTTAAAGTTTGAAAATCTTGTTGGCATTGTTATGTCCATACAAAGATATGTCTTTATGTAGTAAGTGTTGGAACGGATGACACTTATTTTCCAGTTGGGCGATGAATCTTATAATAGATATAATCTTCCAAGTGTAAACCCCATAGTTGTCTTAGATTTATCACTGATGGCATGTCAAGGATGGCCTTAACATTTTATAGATCTACTTCAATTCCTATCTGTGATACAATGAAACCAAGGTGTTTTCCAGCGATAAAATCGAATGCGTATTTCTTTGGGTTGAATCGTACCTTGTATTCTTACATTCTATCAAATATCTAACCCAAAATTTGTAGATGAGTTTCCTTGTGTGTTGACTTAGACAATATGGCATCGACATAATCCTCCATTGTTTTATGAATCATATCATGAAATATTATTGTCATGGCACATTGATAGGTGGAACCTTCATTTTAAAGGCTAAATGGCATCACATTCCAGCAATAAGTACCCCATGCAAAAGTAAATTTTGTCTTGTGTTGATCTTTGAGTGCAATTTTTATTTTGTTATAACCTAAGAATCCATCCATAAGTGACAACACTTGATGTCATGCTATCAAATCTATGATAATATCAATGTTTGGTAATGGGAAATCATCTTTTGGACATGCTTTGTTCAATAACTAAAGTTTGTGCATATTCAAAGCTGACCATAATGTTTTGTAACTAGCACTAGATTTGATATCCAGTCCATATAGGGGATGGGTCTTATGAAACCTATATCTAAAAGTTTCTTCAGTTCAAATTTGACAAGTAGAGAAATGTGAGGATGTATCTTTATTAACCTCTATTTTAATGGCTTTGCATTTGGAAAAAGTGGTAGGTGATGTAGTACGAGATGTGGATCCAAACCTAGAATATCAGTGTAAGACCAAGTGAATTTGATCTGTCATTCTTTGAAAAAACCAATAAATTGTTCTCTTTCCTTAGGTGAAAGGGATTTAACTAGATAGATGATTTTAGGGTTCTTTTCATTCCATAGATTCACTACCTTTGTTTCCTTTGCTAGTAATGTTGATTGTTCTTCTTTTAAGGGGAGGAGATCCAAATTTATATCCTCTAGCACCTCAGAGAGGTTTTCACTAGAAGATATGTCCTTTATCTTTACTTTTTCATGGTTAGAAAGAACCTTTCAATTTTCACTTAATGAATTATCTTTTTTATTTTTGTTTTTACTTTTTCCTAGAAAGAGAAGCCTCCACCCCAAAGTATGTTGATCTGTCTAAGTCAAAGGAGAACCCTATCTTGTGATCTCCTGATAGTATTCCTTCACAAAGCCCCATGAAGTCTACAATGGCTTCATCATTTTCAATAATGTCTATGTCAGGATATCTTTTTTGGTCCCAATCTATTAACTTGGGGTAGATTAAACAAAGGTCAGTATGGGAGGAAGACTTAGTTTAGGTGAATGGAACTGTAGTGATAACTCCAAAAAATCTTGAATGGGAAGTAGACACACCATCTAATCAATGAACATTGACATGCTTATCAATATAGGGTTGATCTTCTAGATTCAGTTGGTCAAACATGGCATTGAGGTTTATGGTACTATTGGATTGAGGGGAATGTCGAGGAATATGCAATTTAGATTCCTAGAGGGATAACCACTCATACTCATGAGAAATATTCATGATAAAATGCTCATTAGGTATTTCACTTTCCACATCGCCCAAGATTTCCTGATTAAGGGTTACTTGGGAATTTTTGGTTTCCACTTCTAGTGGAAATAGTTTCTAAACTATATTGTTGATTGGGTTATGTCCCTTATTTTTGCCAAGGTTTGATTCAGCAATTTCTTGTTGGTCTACTGAAATATCTCAGATAATTGTACTAGTTCTAGACTGACCATATCCTAGTCCTCTTTTGTTCCTTTGAGTTGGTGGTAAATATAATTTGATCAATCCTTGTTGTCTTGCCCCCAGACCAGTTTTACCATCATATTCATATTGTTGCAGCATATTTTATCTAGGTCCATATTATGTCATGGGTATTTGTACGAGTGGTGTCTCTTGAGGATCTTGATATAACCAAGTATTAATGTCTGGATCAAAGGGGTTTTCTTTAGCTATGTCTCCCCATTTAACAAATGTAGTTGGTGGAAATCTGAATATTACTAGTTTTTGAGCTTCAATTGTTTCCACTAGTGTAGGTCTTCCATATGATCTTGGAGATAGTGACATGTTGGTGATGGTGAAGACTTCCTCATAGTGGTATTCCACACTACCTCTTATAGTGTTGCAATATTGAAAGTAGTGCAGGGGTACGTACTCATCAAAGACAAAGACAAAGAAGAATAACAACATTTGTGGAACTTTTAGTTTCTTTTTTTTGCAATGGTGTGTTTGTAATAAATTCCTAATCCATGTTGTGGCATGACCATGTTTGGCATCCTTATAAGCCAACTGGGTTACATAGCCACCTTAGGACATTTTTTGGTTAATTTTGGGTATGTCTAAGTTAGTGGTCATTTTTGTGTTGACATCCAAGATTTGGATGGGTGTTGACATCCTCTAAGTTTTTTTTCTCTTTGAGCGTCTTTTCTTCCTATTTTGGGAAAGTTGTTGTTGAGCAACTTTTCTTGTCTTCATGCAAAATTTGGAAGGCGAAGAGTTTCTTGTAAGAAACTGATGGACTATTGGGATTTCTAGGTCCCTTGAAAAGGATAGGTCTAGGAAGTGATGAAGGATGGTTTGAGTATCTAAAGTTCCATAGTTTGTGATAAAAATGTTTTTTTTGTGCTAATTGAGTCGTTGAAGCAGTTCTTAGCTAGGATTGTTTTGAAATGGTTGTAGTTGAATTTCCACATTGGTTTTCATCAACCCTTGGTGGAATTAAAGCTCTTCCAATGTACTTTAATTTTTTCCTTTCCATTTGTGTGTTCATGCAGGGAGTTGTGATAAAATTGATGCCCTGGGTGGACTTCCTCATGTGGCCACCTAGAAATTGAATGTTTTTTATCCATAACTTTTAATATGTGTCGAGCTAGAAGGTATAGCTTTGGATTTGGATTTTTTTTTGGATCCCCCAACTCCTCAAAGTATTTTTTGGATGAATTTTGAAGGGAAAGGGTATTTCCTTTGTTAAATGGATCTAATTAGCCCTTTGTAGGTCATTGTAAATCTTAAATTTTAGAGACTTTGAATTTGATTTTGAAATTTGTCCTTGGGGATTTTGTAGAATCCATATTGGGTATTTGAATCTATATTTTGTTTACTAATTTGTTTGGAGAGGTGATGAACTAACAAAGGAAAACTGAGTTCACAGGGCTACTAGGAGTTTAGGGGATTTATGAAGCATGGTTGTCCCAATGCATTGGGGAAGAGCAATGAATGGTTTTTACATATTGTGTTACTCATGTTGAGATTCTTTCCAAGCCTTTGGAAGTCAAACTCACATTATAGTGGATTTGGGTGCTTAGGACCAAGTACCTCCTTTTGGGAACATTTGCATGCTAGTAGACATGAGGAGAGTTTAGGATGATTCAGTGGATAGATAGAACCTACATGGTGTTCAGAGTCCTTTTTTGAGACCATGGAGTTTATTTTCCCTCTATTGGTGTTCCAGAGTACTTGAATCTACATCATTTTTGTAGTAGATCATTTGGATACTTTTCTTGGAGAATAAATTTTGTTTATGTCAGAGAGAGAATCTTCTATTGGAATTTGCAGCATGGTGACTAATGAAAAGCCAGCTAAGAAGGTGGAAGATTAGGAAGAAGAGAATATATTGTTGAGAGAGATACTTGAACAGTTTCTAGACAAGTTGGATCAAGTAGAGAAGATTGCAGAAAATAAAGAAGAAGAAAGGAAAGGAACAAATGAAGATGAAGATAAAGAAGAGGAAGCACCTAGAGAAGAATCGAATATACCTAAGGATCATAAATGTTTCTTGAAATATTTGGAATCTTTGGGAGGTATGGCAGTAGAGTTACCCATGTTTGATGGGAAAATGAATGTTGAGGTTGCGATAGATTGGATTGAAGCCTTAGATAATCACTTTAAATGTGAAGGGATCACTGAAGCACAAAAATTGAAGGTAGAAAAGTCTCAAATGAAGGGAGCAATTGTAACTTGGTGGAGTTTCATTCAAGAGGAAAGACCTAAGGATGACAAGAAGAATATCACATCATGGAAGAGAATGGTTGCAATGGTGAAGGAGACATATATACTAGAAGACTATGAGGTATAGTTACATCAAAGAAGGAAAAATCTAAGACAAAGAGAGATGGACTGATGCAGAGGGCATCGATGATATTCTTCTAAATCTGCAAGTATTTTATAATCTTTCCTAAATCTGTATGAAACATACTTAATATCTACACTTTTCATTATCTCAGTCTTTTAACACCGAATAGAGGCTCAAACCTTTTGATAATCCAATGAAAAATAACATCAACTCACCATTATCTTCCATTTATATTATCATACCAAACTTACCAATAGATATTCTACCTCCACCATAGTCTGGGATTGAATCCATCAGGAACATGCATATCGAGAGATTTTGCCACCTTTTCATCCACTTACAATTTCCATTCTCGAACCATAATGGTATTCGGCTTATCATTTTGGAGGTGGGTCTTCAGTATCCTTCGGCCATACCGCATGCACCTAACTCTACCATCAACCTCCCTCTTGGTCTCTTTCCAAGCGACTATTGAAACACATAACTCTCGGCTCCCACGCGGCTACACCACCTCCACCAACTTCCCATAACTCCCAATATCACTGTTTGAATCCACCATAAACTCTGTAACGGTTCTTGAAAGTGGTTTAGATTCCATGCACTCCAAAATTTACAAGTTATTTTAAAATCAACTCTTTGCCAAACATCGCAACCATTAATGTCCCAAATCGGGACTGCCATGGAACCGAACATATTAACCAAAAAAATATTATTAAATGTTGTTCATAAACAACTAGGAACTGATACATAGACCAACTAAATACTTTAATATCAATTTCCAAAGAAAAAAATACATTTTATTGCATAAACCTTCCCAAATAACCAAAACTGAAGTCATCTTATAACCAGCCCAACAAAAACCCATAAAGCTGACACATGGAAACATATAACAATCTATCCATAAAGAAACCTTTTAAATTGAGAAACATAGAAACATACACTAAACAACCCACAAAAAAGTATAAACCTGACTGCAAGAGAGTATTAAGGTGTTGAACAACAATGCGACTCAAAATAATAGCTCCATTAATGTACTGTCTGTAATGACAAATAATGGCTATATGGCTGCCACTAGAGAGCCATTTGGATTTTCTCTCCTATTCACTATCTACTCTCTGTCGACTCCTCCTATCTCTTTTGATAACATAATTTTGTCCACTTATAAAATCTTGGGTAGTTACAAAACTGTTCACTTACCCTATGACCATTCATATTCATTTCAGAATTTTGATTACAAATGTCCCATAATCTCTTTGTCGCATACATTTCATTGAAAGGAATAAACATTTTATAAACATGGTTTGATAGGATTCTAAAATAACTTAAATATGACAATAAGTGTTCCACGGTCAAGGTGCCCCTACACCATACTCTTGAACTTTAAAAAGTTCTATGTCCCATGGAAATGCCTTCATGAGACTTCTGTAAAATATTCACCTCTTCATCCTTATCACTGCATTGATGCCTCCGCTATTTCCTCTCTTCATATTTGTAAGTCTTTGTCTTAGATCATGTTAGGTACATCTTCACTTTATCCAAGAATCCTCTGATACTCCAATACACCTTTCAACACTGGAACATACTTGGTGGAAAATGGGCACTCCAAGGCTTCAACAAAGGAACCAGTGTACAAGTGACATCAAAATACTTCTCCCTCTCAACAAATCTGCAACCACAAAACACCATAACAAGAATATACAACAACCACTATTCAACCATAAATCCTAGTGTAGATTGCCTCCTTTAGCCCTCTATCTACATGCTCAGAATCTTCTGACCTTTGATGCAGAGGGCATCGATGGTATTCTTCAAAATCTACAAGTATTTTATAATCTTTCCTAAATTTGTATGAAACATTCTTAATATCTGCACTTTTCATTATCTCGGTCTTTTAACACCGAAAAGAGGCTCAAACCTTTCAATAATCCAATGAACAATAACATCAACTCACCATTATCTTCCATTTATATTGTCATACCAAACTTACCAATAGATATTCTACCTCCACCACAGTCTGGGATTGAATCCATCAAAAACATGCATATCAAGAGAGTCTTCCACCTTTTCTTCCACTTAAAATCATTGTGCTTGAACCATAATGGTATTCAGCTTATCATTTTGGAGATGGGTCTTCAGTATCCTTCAGCCATACCACATGCACCTAACTCTACCATTGACCTCCCTCTTGGTATCTTTTCAAGCGACTGTTAAACACATAACTCTCAGCTCCCATGCGGATACACCACCTCCACCAACTTCCCATAACTCCTGATATCATTGTTTGAATCCACCATAAACTCCACAATGGTTCTTGAAACTATTTTAGATTCCATGCACTCCAAAATTTACAAGATGTTTTAAAATCAACTCTTTTCCAAACGTTGCGACCATTAATGTCCCAAATCGGGACTGTCATGGAACCAAACATATTAACCAAAAAAATTATTAAATGTTTTTCATAAACAACCAGGAACCGATCCATAGACCAACTGAATACTTTAATGTTTATTTCCAAAGAAAATGATACATTTAACTGCATAAACCTTCCCAAATAACCAAAGCAAAAATCATCTTATAACCAGCCCAACAGAAACCCTTAAAGCTGGTACATGGAAACATATAACAATCTATCCATAAATAAACCTTTGAAACTGAGAAACATAGGAACATATAGTAAACAACCCATAGAGAAGTATAAACCCAACTGCAAGAGAGTATTACGGTGTTGAACAACAATGCACCTCAAAATAATAGCTCCATTAATGTACCGTTTGTAATGACAAATGAATGGCTCTCTAGCTGCCACCATAGAGCCATTTGGATTTTCTCTCCTATTCACTATCTAGTCTCTATCAACTCCTCCTATCTCTTTTGACAACATAATGTTGTCCATTTATAGAATATTGGGTAGTTACAAAACTGTTCACTTACCCTATGACCGTTCATATTCCTTTCAAAATTTTGATTACAAATGTCTCATAATCTCTTTGTCGCATACATTACACTACAAGGAATAAACATTTTCTAAATATGGTTTGATGGGATTCTAAAATAACTTAAATATGACAATAAGTGTTCCATGGTTAAGGTGCCCCTGCACCATGGACATTAGCACATATACTAAGGAATTCCAGAAATAGAGTCTTAGATCAAGAATCATAGAGCCTGAATGTGTCTAGGTATCAAGGTATCTAAATGGTTTTGGAATGAATATTCAAAAGGAGCTGCAATTATTGAGTCCTAATATGGTGTCAAGGTGTTACCAATTAGCTTTAAAAGTGGAAGAAATGTTTAAGAGGAGTTAAGATCAAAACAATAGAGGCGTAGGTAGACAACCATTCAGAAGAAGAAACCAGTCAAGGAGAAGAGGACCAAGTTTCAACTCTCAAGGTGAAACCAATCAAGAGCCAAGTAGGAATAATAATTTTAGAGGGAATTTTAGAGGGAGAAGACCAAATTTCATATTATGGTCACAAGGAAGAGGTAATAGACCCATTAAATGTTTTAGTTTCAAACAAGAAGGACATATATCTGTAACATAAGAAATAGAAGGTCGCCAAAATGTAAGATAATAAATAGAGATGATGACCTATATGTTACATTTAAAAATTGAATACATTGTTTATTTGAAATGTGTGTGAGGAAAGTAGGATTTTCCTCTTAATCCCAAATTTCTTAAAGGGAAGATCCAAATTGATTAACCCTAAAGAAAGGACAATACATAAATGAATCACCCTATTAAGGATATGGATAAAGAAAAAAAACCCTAATTCCAATTTTATAGCAGAGAGTGTGTGATAGATTTAGAAAGATTGTTAACCTTAATTCAAATGGATAGGAGAAAAATACTAACCTTGAAATGTTGCAGATCTGAAGAATGTTGTTTTGGGGGGTCTGCACTCAGTTTCTGGAAAATCTAAGAGCGGATCTGGAATAGAAACGTAGAGATGAACAAAACACAGAAATATTTTTCCGTTCTGACACGGTTCTTATTTGTACCCTCAAATCAATGTCACAATTGGTCCCCAGAACTTCCAATTCTGACCTAGGACAGAATCCACCTAAAAATTCTCAGACTAAAATTCTATTTTTGGATCCTAAAAGTTTGCCAAAAAGGGTATCCAAATCTGCACTCCGATCTGTTGTTCTGAACTTGTACCTACAAGAAAAATGGATTTGTTTGTTGGGGGGGAGGGGTTTTCCTTAGTCAAACCCCGATTTAGGAATTAACCTTGAAATCAATAATTGAAATAAAGAATGCTAGCAAGTAGTAGAAGTAAATATAATAATGAAGCTATGATATTCAAATAGATATGTAATTGTATTTCGAATGTAAATGAGTATGTAAATATGAAAGCTTGGACTCAATTAGAACCCATAAACCTCCATGATTGTATGCTTGGAATCCACCTTGAAGGGAGAATGAATGAGTCTTTAGGATGCATAAAGTATCTTGAAGGAAGATCACACCACCATGATGGATAGATCTAGGGTTTGAATGATGAATCTTGAATGCTTGAACCAAATCCCTTCAAAGGCTTGAATGCTTGAATCCTTGATCTTCAATGGAGAACTTGAATGCTTGAGAGGAAGACTTGAACACTTTGAAAGCTTGAGAACATGTAGAACAATGTATGCTTGAACTTTTTTCTTGAGGACTTCTTGCTTAATTTGATAATTCATGCTTAACCTTGCTCAGTGCTTCCTTTTTTGCTCCACATGACTTAGAGAAAATGAGAAGAGAAAACTTCCTTATATATGAAACTAGGGCACAATATTCTAGAGAGGCCTACATAGGAGAATCAGATTCAAATTAGGCCTATAACCCTAGAAGAGGACCTATATTAAATATAATTTAAGAATCATCACTTCGGAACCCAAAAAAGCTGACCAGGAAGCCGAAAATGAATTTTTGATGGCCTTCGACAGTCGACAGATAGCCAGATTTGAAAGGGGGACCCAGGCCAAGGTTGAGTTCATCCTTGACCTAGGTCAAGGTCGAGGTCGATCTTGACCCAGGGAGTCAGGACCCCTAGAAAACATGCCATATGGGATGGAAGGTGCCTAGAGAGGCCCAATCAGAGTCCTAAATAGACACAAAAGTAGGAGAGGATGCAGAAATGAGTGGAAAATGTGATAGTGGTAAAAAGCACCCCCTAAGGAGGGCTAAACATTCTTAAAATAGAAATCCTTCCATTTTAAGATGATACATTAAGCCCCCACTTTAGTGGGAGTATGGAAATTGAACATACTCACGATAAAGTTAGAAGAAAGACTCTCGTGGATCGCAATGAGGTAGAACATCACTAAGTCAAGGACATGAGCCCCTAGACCAAGGATTCTAACTCAACATACATGCATAAAGATATGAAAGTAAAGAGAAATTAATCATAGAAAACATACATGACTACATAAGCAAGATAAGAACAACACTATAGATAACATAGCTTCATGATCTAATCCTACTAGCATGAAAATGAAAAAGAGAAAAGACAAAGTGATTACCTCACCTAGTAAGATTCCCACCTTACCATGAATCACCAAGGAGGGAGAGCCCAACAGGTTCACCCATGAACTATGCTTTGTAATTTTAATGCATCTTCTGATGACTTTGAAATATCCATAGATCCACATTCTTGTATCACTATGGAAATATAAAATGCGTGTCTTTTCAGGATTTAGCAACTTATGTGCATTACCTTCCAATGATTTAGCATATTTTAAAATTGAAAATGTGTATCTCTTCAGGATTTAGCAACTTATGTGCATTACCTTCCGAGGATTTAGCAAAAACAAAAATTTGTATCTCTTCAGGATTTAGCAACTTATGTGTGTTACCTTCCAAGGATTTAGCAACTTATGTGTGTTACCTTCCGAGGATTTAGCATGTTGTAAAATGTAAACTAATGTAAAATATAGTATAAGGTAAGGGAGACCCTATATATTCCCCCCTACTTATCATGACTACCCACTAGGTAGGATAAGGAAGAGAAAGAGGATACCTACTTCAAAAGGTAAGGAGATATCCAGTTTAACAACAATATACACAATATCCTTAGCAAAGAGTATTGAACCTTACCTCTAAGAGCATAGATAATCATGAAATGGATATGTCACATATGGAAAAATGATCCTCAAAGAGAAAGAGATCTTATCAGCAAGACCCCCACCGTAGAGGAGTGCTTAGAATAAAATGTCATCTTCAAAAGAAAAGAGGGACCAAAGATTCAATCATCAAGCCCCTTGCAATGAAGAGGAAGAGGAATCTCGGAATGAAGGAGTCAAAATCTAACCCAAAGCAAAGGAGAGATTTTATCAAGAGCATAATTTGCAAAATAAAGAAGAGGTGATGACCTAGGAAAATCACCTCCCATATAAGAGTATATCCATAGCCAAAACATAAATCTTTATAAGGAAATAATGTTGTATGATAAACAAATGCCACTATGCTAAGGAAAGTATATCCTTAGATAGAGGAAGAAGTAAATTACCTTGCCCCCCAGGGATTAAAGAAAGGGATATATCAAATTATATCAATAGATGTTGTAGCAAAGAGATATATTTACAAAACAAAATGTCCTAGAAAATATATCATGAATGATTATGACCAAATGAAGTATGTATCATAGTAGAAGATTATAGGGATAGAATATAGGAAGAATAACCAATTGAACTAAAAAAAAAAATACATGCTAACAGTAAAGTGGATCCTAGAAGATTGGAATGAAATACCTCTTGCCCCCCAGTGAAGAGACAAGAGGAGAAAAATGATCTAATTTATAGAAGAACGAGGGGAATGCCCTATATCAAAATTATGAAGAAATTGTAATACTGCATGGGAATGAGATATAATTCCTATAACATCTCTTTCTCTAACATATAGCTTAAAATGCACACAATCAGCAAGTAAATGTGTATTACTATAATGAAAAGGACATCTGTATTTAGAGAGAGTATTTTTCGGAAGAGGTTTAAATATTTATTTCTTAGAATTCATTAACTGGACATACACTTTTTTAGCCACATCTTGAGGAGTATAAGAGTATCAGGGTGATCTAAAGAAGGTGTTGGAAGAAGAACATGAAGAGGAGGATGATGGTTAAGATCAACTACCTTGATTGGAGGAGGTGGGAAACCTATACCATACATATCTTGTTTAGGAGATGAATGAATCAGGTTTTTAATGCCTTGTTCATTGATACCAAGCCCTAAACCCTTATAGCCTTGTTTATCCACCATAGTATATCCGGTAGTGTACATATCTTGCAAAGATTCTACAGGAGGAGATTGATTATGGTGTTCATGAGAAAATGTTGTATATGGTGGAATGATAGGTTGAGAAGAGGTTTCCTTGTTTTTCCCTTTAATATCATCATGGATCGGATAAGAAGGGGAAGGTAAATGAAAGAATTCTCGAACATCAGTATCATGAATCCTAACTTGGGCCCCATCATAAATGTGGGAAGAACTAGGGATAGAAGATGGAGAAATAGAAATAGGAATATTTGGAATTGGATTAGGATTGATAGGATTAGGATTAGGAGCTAGATTAGGAATGATAGGAGGAAGATTAGTAGATGGGGTATCATCTACCCATTTCTTCACATAATCTAAAAGAGTAATAAGTCCACTACATAAATCCTTGATGAAAGTTTTGAAAGTAGGAAGACTAGTATTAGTTAATCTCAAAATAGTATAAGCAAGTGAAACATGAAGATTAACAAACATGATGAAATGGATGATACTCTCATAAAAATCATAAGTACTATAAAGAGATGCTAAAAGAAGAATAATGAGAAAAGTAACCATACCCCAAAGCATCTTAAAGATCTTCATAGTGAATGAAATACAAGAAATGTTTTTATATTTTTATGATTATGTAGATTTTTTTGTATTTTGAAATGCAAGAGAATAAAATAAAACTAATTTAATATGCAAGCTCTAGTCTCTAAGAAAAAGAGGCAAATCATCTAACACCAAAAAGAAAGAGTTGTCTATCGCGGGTTCACCAAAATGTAACATAAGAAATAGGTCACCAAAATGTAAGATAATAAATAGAGATGATGACCTATATGTTACATTTAAAAATTGAATGTTGTTTATTTGAAATGTGTGTGAGGAGAGTAGGATTGTCCTCTTAATCCCAAATTTCTTAAAGGGAAGATCCAAATTGATTAACCCTAAAGAAAGGATCAATGCATAAATGAATCAACCTATTAAGGATATGTATAAAGAGAAAAACCCTAATTCCAGTTTTATAGAAGAGAGTGTGTGATAGATTTAGAAAGATTGTTAACCTTAATTGAAATGGATAGGAGAAAAATACTAACCTTGAAATGTTGCAGATCTAAAGAATGTTGTTTTGGGGGGTCTACACTCAGTTTCTCAAAAATATAAGAGCGGATCTAGAATACAAATGCAGAGACAAACAAAACCCAGAAATATTTTTCCGTTCTAACACAGTTCCAATGTGTACACTCAAGTCAATGTCACCATTGACCTATAATTTTTGATTCCAACCTAGGGTAGAATCAACCTAAAAGTCTCAAACTGAAATTTTGTTTTCGGATCTCAAAATTTTTCTGAAAAGGGTATCTGAATCTGCACTCTGATCTGCTGTTCCAAACCTGTACCTGCAAGAAAAATGGATTTTTTTGTTGGGGGGAGGGGTTTGCCTTAGTCAAACCCAGATTTAGGAATTAACCTTGAAATCAATAATTGAAATAAAGAATGCTAGAAAGTAGTAGAAGTAAATCTAATAATGAAGCTATGATATTCAAATAGATATGCAATTGTATTTCGAATGTAAACGAGTATGTAAATATGAAGCTTGGACTTAATTAGAAACCATAAACCTCCATGATTGTATGCTTGGAATCCACCTTGAAGGGAGAATGAATGAGTCTTGAGGATGCACAAAGGATCTTGAAGGAAGATCACACCACCATGATGGATAGATCTAGGGTTTGAATGATGAATCTTGAATGCTTGAACCAAATCCTTTCAAAGGCTCGAATGCTTGAATCCTTGATCTTCAATGGAGAAATTGAATGCTTGAGAGAAAGACTTGAACACTTTGAAAGCTTGAGAACATGTAGAACAATGGATGCTTGAACTTTTTGCTTGAGGAATTCTAGTTTGATTTGATAATTCGTGCGTAACCTTGCTTAGTGCTTCCTTTTTTGCGTTACATGACTTAGAGAAAATGAGAAGAGAAAACTTCCTTATATATGAAACTAGGGCACAATCTTCTAGAGAGGCCTACATAGGAGAATTAAATTAAAACTAGGCCTATAACCCTAGAAGAGGACCTATATTAAATATAATTTAAGAATCATCGCTTTGGAACCCAAAACAGCCGACCCAAAAGCGGGAAATGAATTTTTGATGACCTTCGGCAGCCGACAGACTTCCAAATTTGAAAGGGGGACCCAGGTCAAGGTTGAGGTCATACTTGACTTAGGTCAAGGTCAAGGTTGACCTTAACCCAGGGAGTCAGGACCCAAGGAAAATATACCAGATGGGATGGAAGGTACCCAGAGAGGCTCAATCAGGGTCCTAAATAGACACAGAAGTAGGAGAGGATGCAAAAATGAGGGGACAATGTGATAGTGGTCAGAAACACCTCCTAAATACAATATCTTACAAGTGCTTAGAGAAGATAGGGTCTAGCTCTCAAGGAGAGAGGAGAACACATTTAGTCAAAGAACAAGACTTTTAGAATAATCTTGATTCCTATGGGTATCTAGAGAAAGGTGAAGTGCTTATGTTGAGAATAATACTCCTACAAGAACTAATCACTAAAGAGCCACCTCAAAGAAAGACACTTTTTAGGACAAACTGCAAATCTGGAGGAAAGGTGTGTAAATTCCTAATTGATTATGGTTCAACGGAGAATATGATTTCTCTTAAATTGGTTGAAAAGGTGAAGTTTAGAAGAGATTCTCATCTTTTCCCCTATAAAGTATCATGGCTTAGTAAAGGACAAAAAACTCTGGTAGATGAGCATTCATGGGTTGAATTTCAAATTGGAGCCTATAAGGACAAATTTCTAGTTGATGTGGTGAAGATGGATGCATGCCACCTTATTTTTGGATGGCCATGGGAGTATGACTTAAAATCCAAACATGATGGCGTTAAAAACACCTATACCATAACCAAAGATGGTAAAGTAATTGAATTATTACCACTGGAAGAGATAAATCAAGAATATTCTAAAGAGAAAGAGGTTAAGATAATGGTGATGGGTAAGAATGAATTCTTGGTGGCAGTAGAAGGTGATAATGGCCCTTTATTTTCACTCATACCTCTACTTAAAGAAAATATGGAGTATTTTCCAATAGAGATGAATGAAACTAAGGAATCTTAATAAAAGGATAGTTATGTTTTGAATATAGAAAGTACAGAGAAAAAGAAACCAAAGATGGATGAAGAAGTGGCCACCATTCTTGACAAACATCAAGGTATAGTTGCATGTGATATCCCAAGAAGTATACCACCAATGAGGGGAATAAGTCACTATATAGATCTCATACTAAGATCAAAAATACCAAACAAAGAAGCCTACAAACTAACACCCCAGAAGAATGAGGAGATGAAAAAATAAATACATGAGTTGCTTGGAGCTAGTCTAATTGGCAAAAGCCTAAGCCAATGTGTAGTGCCTGTTATTTGGAAACAAGGACAGAAGGAACTTGGAGGCTTTGCACTAACTCTAGAGCCCTCAACAAGATCACAATAAGGTATATATTTACAATGCCTAGAATAGAAAATTTATTGATTGTTTGGGAGGTGCAAGATATTTTTATAAAATTGATTTGAAGAGTGGGTACCATCAAATAAGGATTAGGTCAGGGGATGAATGGAAGACATGTTTTAAAACCAATGAGGGGTTGCATGAGTGTAAAGTGACACCTTTTGGGTTATCTAATGCCCCAAGTACATTTATGAGGCTCATTAATGAGGTCCTTAAGGATTTCATAGGAAATTTTTTCATAGTGTACCTAGATGACATTCTGAATTTCAGTAGCACAAGAGAAGAGCATTTGAAACACATAGAGATGGTGTTGAATAAATTACATGAATATAAGTTGAATATAAACATGGAAAATTAAATTTTCATGCAATAGGAACTTACATATATTGGATTTTTTATCTCAAAAGTTACTCTCAAGATGGACCAAGATAAGGTAAATGCACTTATTTCATGGCCTACTCCTAGGACAATTTCTGCAGTTAGGAGTTTTCATGGATTAGCCACTTTTTATAGAAATTTTATAAGGGGGTTTAGTATGATTTGTGCACCTATCCTAGATACTATCAAGGGGGGGATATAAATTTTCTTGGACCAAGGAAGCTAATGAAGCTTTTGAACTCCTTAAGCAAAAGGTAGCCCAATACCCCATCCTAAAATTCCCTGATTTTAACAAAGTTTTACAAATTGAGTGTGATGCTAGTCTAGTTTCCATAGGAGGTGTCTTAAGTCAAGAAGGTAGACCCATTGAATTCTTTAGTGAAAATTTAAATAAAGCCAAGAAGAGGTATTCATCATATGATCTAGAGATGTATGCATTGGTCCAATCACTTAAGAAGTGGAGACACTATTTGTTACACAAAGAGTTTGTTGTCTATACAGATAACCAGGCCTTAAGTTTCATTAATAGCCAAGAAAAGTTGAGCCATAGGCATATGAAGTGGGTGGAAACCTTACAAGCCTACACCTTTTCTATCAAGCACAAAAATGGATTTGCAAACAAATTTGTTGATGCACTAAGTAGGAGAGTGCCTACTATTTCAGAGATTCAAATGAAGAGTGTGGGAATTGATGCTTTGAAGGACATGTATGCAGAAGATGCATACTTTGGGGAAGTACATAAATTATGCCTTGATTTCAAGGATAGATACATTAATGAATTTTGTGATTATTTGATACAAGGACTTCTTTTTAAGGGAGGACAGCTATGCATCCCAAAATGTTCCATAAGAACCAATATCATTCAAGAAAAACATAGTGGTGCTATGTTTGGTCATTTTGGATTAGATAAGACATTGGAGCTAGTAAGAAGACACTACTTTTGACCAAATTTACAAGTTGATGTTAGGAGTTTTGTTGAGACATGTTCTATTTGTCAGAAAGCCAAAGGAAGAAGTACAAATGCAGGTTTATATCAACTTTTACCCATTCCATCAAGACCATGGGAACATGTAAGTATGGATTTTATCATGAGATTTCCCAAGACCCAAAGAGGATTTGATATTGTGTGTGGATAGATATAGTAAAATGGCACATTTCTTACCTTGTAAGTCCACTACTGATGCATCCTATATTGCAGATCTTTTCTTCAAAGAGATAAAATTCATGGATTGCCTTTAAATATTGTATCAGATAGAGATGTTAAGTTTGTTGGCTGTTTCTAGATGAATTTGTGGAAGAAACTAGGGACAAACCTTCCATTTTCATCTCCCTATCAGCCACAAATGGATGGGAAAATAGAATTTGTTAATAGATCATTACGAAATATCCTAAGATGCCTCACAAAACAATATGGAGAGAAATGGGATTCAATACTTGCTCAAGCTGAATTTTCATACAATGATACAGTCAATAGAAGCACCAACAAGTCACCTTTTCAAATTTTTATAGGATGAATCTAAGAGGAGTACTTAAATTAAGACAACTTCCTAATACTGAAAAAATTAGTGTAGAGGGAGAACATTTTGCTACAACTATGAAAGAGGTTTGTAATCAAGTGAAGTCTCAACTAAAATATACCACCCAAAGGTACAAACAACAAGCAGATCAAAGGAGGAGAGAAGTTACATTTGAAGTAGGAGAACTTAGGCATTTCTCAAAAAGGAGAGGTTACCAAAGGTCAAGTACACTAAGCTCTTACCCAAGAAGGTTGGACCATGTCAAGTTTTGGAAAAGTATGGGAAGAATGCATACAAGATTAAGTTACCACCAAACCTTAGTATCTCACCCATTTTCAATGTATGTGATTTAACACCATACAAAGAAGAAGTTGATGCAACTAATGTACAACAAGAAGAAATGGAAGAAGATATTAAGCCTTTCCTTAAAATAATACAACCACAACTTGAGAAGGTGTTAGATACTAGAGTTAAGAAGAATAGAAGGATAGAGTACAAGGAATAATTAGTCAAATATAGAGGACAGCCTAAATCAAAGGCAATATGGCTTTATGAGCATCAGATTTCCAAGAAGGGCTCTTCACTCCAACAACTCATCTCAAGTGGACTTGAGATTTATTCATCAAGGGAGTATGGTGCAGGGACACTCATCAAAGACAAGGAAAAATAAGAATAACAAATTTTGTGGAACATTTATTTTTATTTTTTTTTGCAATGTTGTGTTTGTAATAAAGTCTTAATCCGTGTTGTGGCATGACCTTGTTTGGCATCCTTATAAGCCAACTAGGTTACATAGCCACCTTAGGGAAATTTTTGGTTAATTTTGGGCTTTTATAAGTTAGTGGTCATTTTTTTTCAACATCCAAGATTTGGATGGGTGTTGAAATCCTCTAAGTTTGATTTTTGTCTTTGGGCATATTTTCTTGCTATTTTGGGAAAGTTGTTGTTAAGCAACTTTTCTTGTCTTAATGAAAAAGTTGGAAGACAAAGATTTTATTGTAATAAAATGATGGAATCTTGGTATTTAGAGGTCCCTTGAAGAGGATAGGTTGATTAATGCAATGAAACATATACACATTTGACACATAGATTTTAACATGGAAACCCAATATGGGAAAAACCACCTAGGACCGGTAACCCAAAATAATTTTACTCTTCTGAAGTGTGCTCGATGAAGAGCCAACCCTGTTAAAGGTTACAATACACAATGTTAAGTACGAGCTTGTTAGAGGATTTAAAACTAACAGTTTATCTTTTGACCTATCACTCACTATGTTGTCAACAAGAAAACCTTTTGATACTCTTGAGTATCTCAATACAATAAGGACTGTTAAATCCCACTTGGTTAAGAGATTTCTTGAATCAATGGTTAAACTGATATAGTAAATGATGTGTTCAAAATACAACTTTGGTTTGCAAATATTCAGATCTATTATTAGTTCAATAATACCTCTTTGATCAATGTACACTTCAGTTCCTTTGCTTTCTTTCTTTCTTCTTCTCGGTGAATGATTTGTCCTTTGTTGCTCGATGTTTGCAGAATTCTTTGGCTCTGTTCTTTAGCCTGTATGATCATATTTGTATGAAGAATTATATCTTCACACAAATTATACTTCAGCATTCCCTTTTTCATAATTGATTTCTTGTCTCTTTATATAGACATGATTAGTCGCTCAATCTCCTTGTTTTTTTTGTAGATCACTTCTTGATCCGTAAAACTCACCATGCTTTGCTTTATCCCATAAATCTCTACTTTAGTTTTATTATGCAAATCCCTCCTTAATAGCTATGAATAAAACATGCTTTAAATCTCTTTCCTTTCTTTAGTTTAACTAATCATTTAAAATAAAGCAATCAATCAGTCAATCCCTAAATATAGCTCTGCCAGCTAAGTAGTTTTGTCATTCTTTAACTTCACAATTGTTCGGTCATCATCTTCAGTTGTGCTCGGTCATCAACTCTAGTTTACTAAGGTGCTTAGTATACATTTGCTTGCTATACACTTTCTTGGTAACACTTTCTCGGTATACACTATGAACTGCTCGGGGTTCACTGTCTATTGGTGTTCACTGTCACTCCGTGTATACAGACTTTTTATCTTTTACCGATAACATAGACTTTGTCTCTTCAGATCTTCAAGGTTATGATATTATGTATATGAAAAATAAAACCATATCAAGTTGACATCAATGAAAATACAATACATTAATTGATTTAATGTCTTGCATTCACTTTTGCATCTCAGTGATCATCAACTTATCATCTTCAAACATTCAATCAATTATAATTCATCGATCTCTCCCTTTGGCATTGATGGAAACACAATATGAAATATGCCATAACATACCAAACTTATTTTTCTATAACCAATTCAAATATCTGAATCTCGGTAAGCTCTAGCTTAGATTTTATTCTGTTGTGTGCTCTCCCTTCTTCATTCCCTTTAATGGATAGGTGAAGCAATTATGTTTTCTGATTATGTCTCTCCCTTTCTTGTAGAATCTCTTCTCCCTTTTTTGGATAGATATGCAGTGTTAACTCTCTCAAATTATCTCCCTTTGATGGATGGTTATTTCATTGAATCTTTCTCTTCTCCCTAATGAATATTTCATTTTCCTCATTGATGTTTATTTCATTGAATATTCCCCTCCCTTTGACAGCAATGCCAAAAATATATATATACAGCTCTGTAGTAGCCAATAATATTTTTCTCCCTTTGAAGCTTCTCTCCCTTTAGTGGACTGATATGTCATTGCAGCCCATATCTCAGCTTGGATCAACATGAATAATCTTCTAATAATGTGTAGGCTGATGCAGCCTCCAATTCATCTTAGTGGCCAATAGACAAGGGACGAACCCCTAGTCTATTCCTCAGGTACTCAAATGTATCTTTTGGCAATGGTTTTGTGAATATGTCTGTTAGTTGTTCTTTGGATTGTACATATTCCAGTATCACCTATTTCTCATGTACTTGTTCTCTCAAGTAATGATACTTAATAGCTATGTGCTTTGTCTTAGCATGCATGACAGGGTTTTTTGAAATATTTATAGCACTCATATTATCACAATAGATAATTACTGGGTCAAGAATTTTTTCATTCAAACCTTTCAGCAATTTCTTGATCCATGCATTGTTAGAGCAATTTGCAGCAGCAGAATATGTAGCTACATATTTTGCTTCTATAGTTGATTGAGATATGCATCCTTGCTTTTTACTTATCCATGTGACAAGTCTGTCACCCATAAAGAATGCTCCTCCTTTAGTTCTCTTTCTATCATCTATGTTTCCATCCCAATCAACATCTGTGTAAACTTGTAGCTCAAATTTGCCTTCTTTATTGTACCACAAACCATAGTCTTCAGTATTCTTCAGATATCTCAAGATTCTTTTAATAGCAGTCATGTGTGATTCCTTAGGATTAGTAGAGAATCTTGCAACTATACCAACAGGTCTAGTGTGTACAACATACATTAGTTTACCAATCATAGATTTGTATAAGGTTTAATTTACCTCGATTGTCTTGTCTTCCTTTGTTAATTTGCATCTGGTTGCCATCGGTGTTTCAACTGGTTTTGAGTCCTCTTTCTTGAATATCTTCATAACTTCTTTGATGTATTTGGATTGTGTGATGTAGATGCCTTCATCATATTGTAGAATTTGTAGACCAAGAAAAAATTTGATCTCTCCAAACATTGACATTTCAAATCCTTTTCTCATTTTTTCAGCAAATGACTTGCATAGCATATCATTACCTCCAAATATGATATCACCAACAAATATCTCAGCAATCAATAGTCTTATCATCAGTATCTCCTTTCAAATATAGATTATTATTGTCACTTGTTCTAACAAATCCAATACTAATGAGATAAGAGTGAATTATTTCATACCATGCTCTTGGTGCTTGTTTTAATCCATACAAGAATTTATGTAGTTTACAAACCATGTTCCTCTTGTTAGGATCAACAAACCCTTCACATTGTTCAATGTATACCTCCTCTTCTAGTATTCCATTCAGAAATGCAAATTTAACATCCATTTGATATACTTTGAATCCTTTAAAAGAAGCATAAGCAAGTATAATTCTCACTCCTAGTCTAACAATGGGTGCAAAGGTTTCTCCATAATCAATACCTTCTTCTTGTACATACCCTTTGTATACTAGTCTTACTTTCTTTCTTGTGACTTCTCCATTCTCATAGAGTTTGTTTCTGAATATCTATTTGGTGCCAATGACATTTTGTCTCTCGGTCTAGGTAATAATGTCCATGTTTTATTCTTCTCAAACTGTTCAATCTCTTCATTCATTGCACTAACCCATTCTTGATTCTCAAGTACAGTATTAACAGATTCAAGCTCAAAATCACAAATCAAACATCTAGTGTTAAGAGACTTACTTCTTGTTCTCGTTCCTTGTCTTTTGTCTCTAATGATATGGTTTTGTGGATGGTGTCTTCTGACATATTTAGCAAGTACATGTTCAGATCTATGATCTTCATTTTGATCTTCATCATGAGCATTTTCCTAATTCTCAGTGTGTGCAGCATGTTGCTATGTTGCATTGTCCAGTCACTCGGGTAAGATGTCAGGTTCTTATATGTAGACAAATATGTTGTAATCTTCAGGTTCCTTTCTTCTTTCCTCATCATTTTTCTCAGAAAATTCATCCACTTTAACATTTGCACTCTCAATGATTTTGTTAGAAGATTTGTTCAGACACTTATAAGCTTTGCTTTTAGTAGAATATCCTAGAAATATTCCTTCATCACTTTTAGATTCAAGTTTTCCATTTCTTGATGACATGTAACTGATTGAATGTTTGATAATGTTAAGTTGAAGATGATGCAAGACATTAAATCAGTTAATGGTTTGTATTGTCATTGATGTCAACTTGATATCATCTATTTGGTCATACACATAATGCCAAAGACTTTAGAGAATCAATGGAACAATGATTATGCTTTCATCAATGCATAAAAGTCAAGTATTCACCAAGTGATAGACTACACTGGCGGAGTGCACACCATCGGTAAAGACAGAGATAAAGTCACAGTGATGCCCGGCGAGTAGAAGACAGTGTTGCCCGATGAAGCAGAATCACAGGATGCCCAACGAGCTGAAAATAGTGTTGCCCGATGAGCAAGATCCAATGATGCCCGATGGACAGAGATCTCAAAGCTAACTGAAGATACACTGACAGAACTGGCAGTTGTCACCGGCGACAAACTACAGAATTGACTGACAGAAAAAAAAGATTAGAAAATGACAAAATATCTAGCTGGCAGAGCTTAAAGATAGACTTAACTAATTGTTTTATTTGTTTTATTCGACCACAGTTAAGTAAGTGATTTAAAGATTATTTATACAGCGGGAAAGAAGATAACTATGAGATAAATCAAGAGTTAAAGCCGTAAATTAATTTGGTTGGATTGTTATTTTTTCCAAGAATCAAGAATCAAGAACCAAGAGTTAAGGAATATCATGTCTATATAAGAGACAAGCATGATTCATTTTCGAGAGAAATCAGATACATGGGGGAGTGAATTGAAAGAAGATGCTGAAGAGAAACTGATGAAGGTTAAACTTCATGCAGTCCTAATCAATCAAGCTAAGGAAGAGCTAAATAATTCTGAAGACACCGACATACAGTGAAGCACAGCATCACAGAGAAGAAAGAGTTAAGTACAAAGGAACCAAATTCATACATTGATCAGAAAGGTATTATACATAAATAGATATGAATATCTGCAATTCAAAGTTGCATTAGAAATAGGTCATTGTGTTTCTGTTTAACCATTGAAGCATTAAGTCTCTTAACAGAGCAGGACTTAACCGTCTTCTATAATTGAGGTATATCCTAATAGATTACCAAAAAGGTTGATTCATGATAGTAGCAGCGGTCTTACCTAAAGCCTATTGATAGTCTAAGGAGGCTGATTCAAGGATGGTAGTAAGATTAGCATAAAGCCTATTGACAGTCTAGAGACTGATTCAAGGATAGTAGCGTAGATGCCAGATACTTAGTGACAACCTATATATATAAATCCTCTAACAAGGTCGCACTTAACAATGTTTATGTAACCTTTAACAGGGTTAGTTCCTAACAGGGCTCACTTCAGAAGAGTGAAAATTTGGGCTACCGGTCACACTGATTTTTTCCCTTAACAGGGTTTCCACGATAAAATCCTTGTGTTATGTGTGTACAGTTTATTACTTTATTGTTTTACATTTCACATATGCATTTATGGATTGATTGGTATAATCTGCATATTTACTGAGTATCGGTAAATGAGTTTTGCTGCTTATCAGTAATCAAGGAGAATAAGGACAGACAAGGTAAACCGATAGACAGTAAATTATTTCAAGTATTTCAAAGGCATACATCTTGTAGGGACTTAAAAATCTGAGGTGTAATAATTGGTGGATTAAAGTTTAAAGGATAATTTTTTTAGGCCACTAATTCACCCCCCCCCCCCCTCTCAATTATTA
>MU225192.1:1569782-1613216 GCA_018584345.1 Thuja plicata | reverse complement strand
ATCATCAGAAACTATTCATTATCAGATTACTCCAAACAGGGAGAGATCATATCCATAGGGAGAGTATTTGTATAAAAGTTGCAAATACAAAACAGAGACATCAAAGAAGAAGAGAGAGAAATTGACATCAACAAAGGTCACAACACATCAGAAGAAAGAAACAGAGAAAGCTGCAAGAATCAAATCCAAGCTAACACAGAGCTTACCGGCGGTCAGACATTTTTTCAGTTATCAAAATAAACTCTTTGGTAATTTGATGAATCTCAACAATTTTATTTCATATTGTATTAGAAATAGTATAGTGTGATAATATAGTATGTTGCCATCAATGCCAAAGGGAGAGATTGATGACAAGTACCTAATTGAATGTTTGATAATGTTAAGTTGAAGATGATGCAAGACATTAAATCAGTTAATGGTTTGTATTGTCATTGATGTCAACTTGATATCATATGTTTGGTCATACACATAATGCCAAAGACTTCAGAGAATCAATGGAACAATAATTATGCTTTCAGCAATGCATAAAAGTCAAGTATTCACCAAGTGATAGACTACACTAGCGGAGTGCACACCATTGGTAAAGACAGAGATAAAGTCACAGTGATGCCCGACGAGAAGAAGATAGTGTTGCCTAATGAAGTAGAATCACAGGATGCCCGACAAGCTAAAAATAGTGTTGCCCGACGAGAAAGATCCAATGATGTCTGACGGACAGAGATCGTGAAGCTAAGTGAAGATACACTGATGGAACTGGCAGTTGTCACCGACGACAAACTACAGAATTGACCGACAGAATAGAGAGATCAAAAAATGACAAAATATCTAGCTGGCAGAGCTTAAAGATAGACTTAACTAATTGTTTTATTTGTTTTATTCGACCACAGTTAAGTAAGTGATTTAAAGATTATTTATACATCTGGCAAGAAGATAACTACAAGATAAATCAGGAGTTAAAGCCGTAAATCAATTTGGCTGGATTGCTTTTCTCGCCAAGAATCAAGAACCAAGAGTTAAGGAATATCATGTCTATATAAGAGACAAGCATGATTCATTTCTGAGAGAAATCAGATATACGGGGGAGTGAATTGAGAGAAGATGCTGAAGAGAAACTGATGAAGGTTAAACTTCATGCAGTCCTGATCAATCAAGCTAAGGAAGAGCTAAAGAATTCTGCAGACACCGACACACAGTGAAGCACAGCATCACAAAGTAGAAAGACTTAAGTACAAAGGAACTGAATTGATACATTGATCAGAAAGGTATTATACTTGAATAGATCTAAATATCTGCAATTCAAAGTTGCATTAGAAATAGGTCATTGTGTTTCAGTTTAACCATTGAAGCATTAAGTCTCTTAACAGAGCAGGACTTAACCGTCTTCTATAATTGAGGTATATCCTAACAGATTACCAAAAAGGTTGATTCATGATAGTAGCAACGGTCTTACCTAAAGCCTATTAACAGTCTAAGAAGGAGGCTGATTCAAGGATGGTAGTAAGATTATCATAAAGCCTATTGACACTCTAGAGACTAATTCAAGGATGGTATCATAGATGCCATATACTTAGTGACAACCTATGTATAAAAATCCTCTAACAAGGTCACACTTAACAGTGTGTTTGTAACCTTTAACAGGGTTGGCTCCTAACAGGGGTCACTTCAGAAGAGTGAAAATTTGGGGTACCGGTCCCAGTGGTTTTTTTCCCTTAACAGGGTTTCCATGATAAAATCCTTGTGTTATGTGTGTATGGTTTATTACTTTATTGTTTTACATTTCACATATGCATTTATGGATTGATTGGTATACTTTGCATATTTACTGAGTATCGGTAAATGAGTTTTGCTGCTTATTGGTAATCAAGGAGAATAAGGACAGACAAGGTAAACCGACAGACAATAAATTATTTCAAGTATTTCAAAGGCATACATCTTGTAAGGACTTAATAATATGAGGTGTAATAATTGGTGGATTAAAGTTTAAAGGATAAATTTTTGAGGCCACTGATTCACCCNTCCCCCCCCCCCCCCCCCCCCCCTCTCAGTTATTACTAACATTTCTATCATCTTTTTGTATATAACATTGACTTCCAAAAATTCTAAAGTAACTCACATTTGGTGTGTATCTATACCATAGCTCATAAGGTGTCTTATTTGTGTCTTTCTTCAATTGAACTCAGTTCAGTGTATAGACAGTAGTACTTACAACTTCTCTCCAAAATGTTTGTGTGATGTCTTTTTCAATCATCAGTATTTTGGCACAATCAAAAATTGATCTATTTCTCCTTTCAGCAATCTCATTTTGTTGTGGTGTTCTCAGTGCAGAAAGCTATCTTGTAATCGCATGCTCATTACAAATGTTATTGAATTCATCAGAAATAAATTATCCTCCTCTATCTGATCTTAAATATTTCAGTTCTTTTCCAATTTGTTTTTCAACTTGAGCTTTATACCATTTGAACATCTTTGATGCTTCATATTTCTCTTTTAAGAACATGACAGTCATCATCCTAGAATAGTCATCAACAAATAGAATAAAGTATATATCACCATAATAGATCTTTGTTCTCATTGGTCCACATAAGTCAGTATGGACTAACTCCATAATAGCATTAGATGTGTAGGTTTTTCTCTTCTGTCAAAGTGTCGGTTTCTTCTATAGTCTCGGTCATCACTTATGTCATACTTATTTTCATAAGATATGTCATTGTTTCTTTCATCCTTTCTCTTGTTAGGGCATCTAGCAGCAAAATTTCCAATTTCTTTGCAATTAAAATAGGCCAATGGTAATTTACCTTTATATCTTCCTTTACTCTATGTAATCTCCTAGCCATTAGTGCTTCAATTTCATCAAGTCTTGTTCATCACTATCACTGTCACTATCATTTCTCATAGTGTGTTTATTACTAGATTTTCTTATTTTCATAGAAGATTTGAATGCAAGCTCAATAGTAGGTAAGACATTGTTTTCATAGTTGTTCATCTCAAATGAAATAAGTCTACCAATCAAACTCTCAAGAGTAACATTGTTATTTGCTACTGCTCTCATTTCTTGAATTGTAGATACTCTAATTGCATAAACAGACAATAAGGTTCTCAGAATTTTACTTACAACTATTTCTTCCTCAATTACTCCTCCTACTCCACGTATAGCATTAACAACTTCTTTGATTCTTCTACTGTACTGAGTGATGTTCTCTCGTTTCATTCTCGGGTCATCAAACTTTCCTCTTAGGATTTCAGCTTTAGCTCTTAGTATATTGGTATATTCTCCATGTACTAGCTTGATTTTTTCCCACATTTGCTTTGCAGAGGTGCATGATTTCACATCTTCAAATTCAGCATCGGTTAGTGAAGAAGCAAGTTCTATCATCATAGAATTATGTTCATGTTTCTCTATCAATTGATCAACAGTCAGAGGTCCAGTAGGTGCAACATATTCAGTATCCAAGTGTTGTGTAACATCATTTCCAATACCAGATAGATGAAGTCTTATCCTATTTTTCCATGATGCAAAGTTGTCCTTGTTCAACTTAGGCACATCCCTTTTACTCATCTTGTGATCTTTAGCTTAAGTCCCTTTAAAATTTTCTTCCAAGCACCAAAGCTCTGATACCAATTGTTAGAATAACTGAGAGGGGGGGTCAATTGGTGGCCGTAAAAATAATTCCAAAAGATCCAACCAAAAAACTTATATCTCAAAAATAATACCTTCAGATATCTTACAGTCCTAGTTATCTCAAATATGTTTCTTTATTAGATAGTTTTTTTTTAATAGTTATTTAATAAGGTGTGTGTGTGTGTGTGTGTGTTAACAGTAAAAACATCATCCATTTAATGATTTCCCTTTTTTTATAATGGGTATATACATTGTAGACATCTATTTTATAAAAAACCAAAATACTAATGTAGTCATTTTGAAATGAAATAACAGTTCTACCTCTTTTTTATCTATAATACTTGCTGAAAACAAAATATCACAATTAAACTATACCCTTCTTCTGTTGAAATTTAACTAAGTATTAAATAACCAGCATCATGAACCTTTTCAATTACATTAGAATCCCTTTTAATTTATGGAAACTAGAGACATAGAAAAGATTTTCAATATGTTGTTACATAAAAAGAACTGAGCTTAATGTGTTTTTTTTTAAGTAGTCATCTACTAACTACTAACTTCAAAACTTCCATCTTCATATATAACCTAAGCTTGCAATTAAAGGGAAAAACCAGTTTCATTATTCTTTCAAATACATAGAATGAAAATCATGTTTATAAAAACTCTTTCACAACAAGTTTTCTCTACTTTTACACTTAAATTTCAAAGTAGTATTTAAAAGAAGTTTCAGCCACTACAATATTTTGAAAGCCTACATATATATTTCTTTGTTTTCTTTTACCACATTTACATAATATGACTTTGCAAAAGTAAAATCAGCAAACTAACTTTACAAAAATAACATGACTTCCTTTGACCTACAAGATTACATATTGTGTACACACTTGATCTATGTCTAGGTTTTTGAAGAATACAACTTTACAATAGTAAGAAACTGCAAGGTGTCTCCACTCATTTGGCTATTTGCACATCTTCATTTCTCTTTTCCCATAAACTCAAACCTGCAATAAAGATTGTAACTTGACCATGGGATCTCACCTCCCAGTCTAGGCCTCTAAGAGACCACCCCCGAGCTTGGGGAACCAAGGAGAGACTGGATACACACATACAAACCAACAACCTCAATGCAACTAAATCCACAAAATAATATCATCCAAGGCTTCACAATGGGTCTCACAATGACCCTAAATACGGGGTGAAGGTGGACCAAGTACCCTATGAGGAGAATGTCAAAATAAAAAGAATTACAATGTCTTCTCAAGGCTTTCAAAATAGTGTCACATATCCTCCTCAATGTACATCTACAACCCTTATGACCCCCAAAGAAAAATCCAAAAACACCACCCTTATGACCCCCAAATGCATAAATAAAAATATGGCATCATGAAGCTCATACTCTATGGTTTCTCCCTCTCCTCGATGAGGAGAGACTCTACACCCAAGGGCTGTCCAAAATTCCTTCACCCCCAAGGTTACTCTGCCCTCCCAAGGGTGAGTGTGCCTTGAGACTTCCATGCAAAAAATTTACAACACAACACAAAGGAAAAACACAATACAACAAGAGACATTTCCATGCATTTTTTCATTGCAACACACAACAAATTTACACTACAATTTCTTCAATACTCATGCATAAACAACAAATAACAACAAGGATGAAGAGCATCCACCAACCTAGATCCAAGCTTATGGAAAGAGTTGAATATGAGCTTCCTTTTGTCCAAGTCCTTCTCTCCCAAAATCTCCACTAATTCTATAAGTCTATAAAGTTAGAGAGTGGGTGTTCAAACTCCAAGTCTTGGAGGATCTCCCCTAAAAAGGGCTCTACACACTTCCCACAAAAATCTTGGAAGAAGGTAAGAATCCTATTGGTTTGGTCTTCCCAAAACTCCCTTACAAGGTTTCTAAAAATGGGTCTTAGAAAAGGTGACTCAAAAAATGGAACAAGAAACTTGCATCTTAATGGAGGGTTGTCTATCTAAGACCATGCTTCCAAAAGTTTATTTTCGTCTATCTTGGAAATTCAAATTTTGAAAGGGTCTTCAAGTCAACTATGAGTTATCCTAGGGTTTAAAATGACCCTTACCCATAGGTATACCAAGTGGGATTCCTAAAAATGACCCAAACTCAACCTTAGGTGTCCTTTGAACCCCTCAAAAACTCACCTTAAACTCACCTACGAAATTTAAGTGATTTGACCATACCTTAAACTCCCTAACCAAGGGGTTCACATGAGGATCCTCTATGGTACTTTCCTAGGTTGTCTGTCATCCAATCCCCAAGTGGACATGTCATTTCCACATATACACTACACAAGTGTCAACTGACACCACACAAATTCGCAATACAAAGACACATGGCATATCCATTTGGGTGTCTACACAAATTACAAAATATAAAAAACAATTTAAAATTAACTTACACTCAAGCATATACAATCACGAAGTAAAGCACATTATGACGAGGTCTTGTCTATTTATTAGACGCAACCTTAGTTTTGCACTGATTCACATTAGTTCTAACCTTGGTTCCTCAATTTTATTACCATAGTCAAATTTCCTACACACTAAATTCAAATATCAGTAATCCAAGAAATCTCATTTATATAAAACATATGAAATAAGTATCATTTAGACATTTTCAAAACATCTATATCATCACACAACTAGTTTTACAATGCAACATATCAAAATCAATTTAACCACTTTCCACATGAAATCATATGCACCTAACATTTATTTCTCAATAGGAATCACAATTCATCATAGTTGAATCTAATTACAATTTCCTAAATAATTCACATAAGGCATATATTCCATTGCATCATCATGGTATTCATTAAATCAAATAAACATAATGCATATCATAAATGTATCATAAATCAATCATCATGAGCATCATAAAATAAGGTGTAACTAAAATCCACGTGATCAAATTCCTGTCATAAAGTGTATAAACCATAGTGCAATCAAGATGAAGTATCAAATACTAGTTCTATCATATGATAAAGTGAAAATCTATGACGGGCTCGGGGTGAGGCCTCATGAAACCTCATGAAGGTGAACATAAATTGAAGTGTATCATCATCACAACAAGTAAGGGAAGGTGAAACATATGGATTGTTCAAGTGCATAATATTGGGCTCCTCAAGGAAGGAAGAATCAAGAAATACATAAATAGGAGAGTTATAATAAGATGAAATAGGAAAATACTTTCTAGATTTGACAACATCGTGAATAGGAAATAATAATCTACAATTTTATCACCATGTAACAAGGTTTAGTGATACCCTCATCATGGGGACTGCTACTATTAAAGAAGCAATAAATTTGAAGAAAGTGCTTTCAACATACACTTTGGCTTTTGGACAACTTATTAACTGGAACAAGAGCTCAATATTCTTTATCAACACCCCTGTTGAAAGACAAAGAAAAATTTCAAATATTTTGGGATGTAGCACTGGTGTTCTACCTTCTTCTTATATGGGATTACCGTTGTGCTCTAAACTGCTTGATAGTTGTTGGCATTCTATCAATGACATATTCAACAATAAGTTGGTAGGTTGGAAAGGCGTCCTTTTAAGCAATGTTGGGAAAGTCCAACTCCTAAAATCAACTTTACAAAACCTCTCAATTTATGCCTTGAGTCTCTTTAAGATCCCCCATAAATTTTCCATTATGATTGAAAGAATCCAAAAAGATTCTTGTGGTCACGGGTGGAAGATAAGAAAAGATTAAGTTTTGTGGCTTGGGAAAGTGTTTGCAAACCCAAAAAACTTTGGGGCGGGGGCTTGGATTGAGATCCATCGAAAATATAAATAAATCCCTTCTTGTCAAACAATTGTGGAGAATATATGGGATAAAGAAAGAATGGAATGTGATCATCAAAAACAAATATCTCTTTAACTTCAACTCTCTGGAGGACTTCCTCATCACTGGAGAAAATTTGCAAGGCTCTTACATATGGAACAATATAAGTTCAACAAAAGAGTTGATTATTAAGGGTATGAGATGGAAGCTAGGGGATGGAAGGAAAATTGATTTCTAGGAAGATAGTTGGTTACAAATGAACCCTCTATCAAAAAAATGTAGATTGGAAACAAGCAATAGCTAGATGCAAATAAACAATTGGAGAAAAAGTCAAGGACTATTGGAAAGGAAACAAGTGGATAAACCTGGGAGACATAGACAGAAGGTTCTTTTCCCTCCAGCTCGAGTTGCAGTCTTGGTTTGTCAAGGTTAACAATCTGGATAAAATTATATGGGCATCTAATCTAGATGGCATCTACATTGTGGCCTCTGCTTGTGATCTTATGACCCCATGTGAGGAAAGACCTCTTTGCTCAAAATCCTAGTATAAATTTATCATTCCCAAAATCAATTTCTTCTTTTCGCTTTTATATCAAAATAAACCTATAGCCCTTGATAACCTTAGTAAAAGCGGTCTCTATCTTCCTAATTGATGCTTTCTCTGTATGGAGGAGGCTGAATCTTGTGATCACATTATGATGCATTTCTCATATTCTCGTACGGTATGGGAGATCATTTTGATAAAATAGAACCTTTGCTAGATTTTTCTCTCATATGGCAGGATGTTTTTTCTCAACAGAGTTGTCCCTTCTCGAACAATATGGCAAAAGAATTTTGGAAACTTCTTCTTCCTCACTTTTGTTGGCGTATCTGGAAGGAAATAAATAATAGATTATTTCGAGAGAAATACTCTAAACCTGAGGTGGTTGGTAATTATATTTGTAGAGGGCTGGAGGAGAATTTCAATATTATGATCAATAACAACCCTGCTTTGATCTCTTCTCAGGAGACTCTGGAGAACATCAAGAATTGGCACTTTAGTTCCACTGCTATCATTGTCCCTCACCCTAGAGCTAATGCCCGGTGGTCCTCCCCTCCCAATGGATGGGTCAAATCTAAGTTTGATGGGGCAGCTAAAGGAAATCCGGGAGTGGCGAGAGGAGGTGGTCTTATCAGAGACTGGATGGGTAACTATGTTGGTGCGGTGGCGGTTCCTTTGGGTCTTCAATCCAATCATAGAGAAAAAGCCATGGCAGCTCTTAATACCATTATGGTGGAAGATGAGCTGGGGTGTAAAAAAGTGTGGCTGGAGGGAGATTCCTTAAACATCACTAATAATATCAAAGGTCTAAGCAAACCCTCATGGTCAATAGATCACATCATAGAGAAAATTAATAACATTATATCTAAATTTGAAAGATTCTATATCACTCATAACTACCGTGAATCTAACCAGGTTGTGGATGGGTTGGCTAATATAGGAGTAAAGAATGACATCATTAGCAAGTGGATCAGAACGAATAAGATTAATGATGAGATCAATAATCTCATTAATCATGACAAGATCAACCAAAAGGAGGGATTTATTAGATTTAATGATGACATTTCATGATATGAATCAGAGCTCGTGTAATTTTAAGACGAAGTGGAAAATGGATCAAATAGGCATTAACTCTTGTCTTGTCATCCACACTTTGTGAGTGTTCAAGAAGAAGTTGGCGCAGAATACCATTTGCTCTGAGCTTTGCATGTTAAGTCTGAGAAATTTGGAGCTTAATACATATGTGAAGAAGCTGAGTAACTACATTAGTGATAACAGTTGCATGAAGGAAGAAGAAGAGATGGGTGGTGATCTCAAGAGAGGAACCTGCAGAATGCAAATGGATCTAGGAGAAGGAGATGTGGATAAAACTCAAGAAGCGCAGAGTCACCTAGTATCTCAAACGCCTACATGGTCACAACAAAGAGATCACCAGGGAGTTCGCAGCTGGTTGGGAGAATGGCAAGGTGCATATTGCGGGTAAATCTTTCCCTCTTATCTTAAATCTTATCGCTAAGATTACGGGCCAAAGATTTAAAAAACTAAGAATAAAGCTTATAAGGATTTCCCTAAAATAGATGAAGAGAAGGCTTTGCTTATTAAGGGAAATGTTGATTATGTTAATATTGCTAACATTAAGCTCATTTGGGCTTAAGTTTTAAGGATTATTATGGAATACTTTACCCTAGATGGAATATTATCCAGAGTCTACATTTTTCACTTTGTTCTCGTGAATCACTTCTGCCACAAAGTTAGGGTTTCCTTCCCCTAATTTCTTCTAAGCTCCCTCAACCAAAGTATTACGGATCACAAAGTTAAATCCATTCATGTGCTTTACGAGGGTCTGATTCTGGTCATTGTAGAATATGCGAGAGACTTTATCCCAGAGCCGGTCCCTAAGAAAGTGGGATTACAGAAGAGGAAAAGTGTGGAAACCAATGTAGGTAAGAAGGTTAACCCATCTCCCAGCAAGAAAACTAGAAAGGTTAAGTTTGGAAAAAAAGAGGAAAAGCTGTCAATTTTTTATGAAGTGGAAGGCATAAAATCAGAGGATGACAATGACGTCACTTCTTCTGAGGATGAAGCCCTGGTGGCTGGTGAGAAGATTACGAAGGAGTCTCCTGAGAAGGAAAATACTCCAAATGATGAGAATGAGAAAGTGTTGGATGTTGAAAAAGATTCTATTGATGATACCGTGAATGACCTTTAGCAGGATATTCTTGAAGAGATCATTAATCCAATTAATACCATTATTCAATATTACATGGAAGATACCCAAATGGGCTCTGGTGAAGGTAATGATGATGGTAAAGAAGACAATGAGATTACTGACAAAGAAGTGGATAATGAGGTGTTTACTGGGGATGAAACTGGCTTCATGGAGATGGATACCCAAGATGATAATGAAAAAGGTAACATTCTTGTGGACTCTCCTAGCAATACTATCAACCGGGAGGTTGATTCCATCCCTATTGAGAATCCGACAAGGGAAGAAAATATTGAGAAGGATGAAAACAGGCAGAATCAAAACAATACTGAGGAAGCTATATCGGAACAAGACTTCAACACTAAAAGGGTTACTAACATGAGTGTCCTACAAGCTGCCAGAAACAAGGCTATTTGTGCCTTCAATATTGACAAGTGAGCATTCCATGATATCCAGAACCTGCGTATCAAATATAGAGCCCTTGACGCAAGGAATGAGGCGCTTGAAGAAACTGTCGACAAGATGAGGAATGATGCTACAATGTACAGTTAAGGTAAGAATGTTTTTGCTTAGGTAGCTGATTGCTCCAGCTCACTGGAAGATAAAATTTCTAGTGCCATTGAGAAAAGGATTACCCCAATTATGGAGAAAGTTAGCAATAATGATAAGATGTTACGGAATTTTTTAACCATGAACAATATGGGCATGAAATCCACGGTTGATAACCTTAATGCCATGTACGCTTTGTTGGATGGGAGCAACACAGACAAAAATGCAATAAATATTGAAGATGAAGGTGTGAAACAGGATGATTAACCTTCGGGCCCAGGGTCAAGGACCAGATCCAGTACTAAAAATAAAATAACCTCCCAGTCTAAAGATCTCACTAGCCTAAGGGAGTCTCTATCCTAAATATCCATAAGCAGTTGGAGGAATCTGAAGATTTCCTCAAGATGTTGGATTGAAAAGTGTTGTTGGGCAGTTTTTTTGTGTTTTTCGGCTGGAAGGTTTCTTGCTTTGCTTTCTCTCTTTTTGGGGGTTAAATTTCATATCGTAATATCTGGGGTTGTGCTCCTTTTTTTCACTGTCATTTCTTGAGGTAGTAGTTGTTCCTTTGGTGCTTGTAATGCTTTATCTTTTCTTTCTTTTGTAAAGGGTTTCGGGGCCCCTTCAAAACCATGCAATTACCTTAATAAAAAACAAGGTTTAGTGATCAAAGTGACATCATATGCATCACTATCGCCAACATCATATGCATCACTATCGCCAATTGCAAGGAAGGTGTGAATAATATGAAGATTATCAACAAGTGAGGTGAAAATTCAAGAAACTAAAAATGACTAATTATATAGGGAAGGCATGATCAATATGAAGATCGTCAACAAGTGAAGTGAGAATGTAAGAGACCAAAAATGATTGACTATTGGAAAAAGAAAAAAAAGAAAAAAAAAACACATACATGATGGAATAATACCTCCATAGAAAACAATGTATCCCCTTCCATAGTATAAAAAAAGTATTAGAGCATCAAGGATAAAAGGATTAGATGCACAAATTATAGAAACATGTTAAACAATAAGGCATGCACATATAGAGGCTAAAGGTAAGGATTATGACAAGCCATACTCAATGATCTAGTAGTAATGATAAAATGCACATAAGAGTGGGAAGTTAGGAACTAAATAAATATCAAACAATGAAAACTTGCTCTATTTAATTTATAGTTATAAAACATCGATAGGAGGGCTTGATTGAAAACTACAATCAAATATTAAATTAAAAATTATTAATAAAAATTTAGAACTAAAACTCTAATGTAGAATAAAAAATGCTTAGATCTAAAACCTTAACGTAGAAAGATTAGTCCTAATAACAAACCTCTAATGAAATGAAAAAATATATGTTTAAAAAAAATATAAAGATATCAATAAATTGCAATGAATAAATAATCTTTTTTTTTTTAGTATAAATAAGTAATCTATTAAATATAAAAAACTAGAACTAATTAAAATCATGAATTAATTGTATATAATTGAAATAATATAAAAAACTAGAACTAATTAAAATCGTGAATTAATTGTATATAATTAAAATAATAAAACAACACTTAATTTTAAAATATAGAATGTATTATATCATTATCTCTAAAATAAGAAAGATTGTCAAAATGTTAAATTTATTTAAGCCAGTACAAACCTAATCTCAATCCATGACTTCAAATTTTGGTAACTTTGGCCTCTATGACTTACAATAGTTTACCAATGACATTTAAGAACATTTTAAAAAATCTCTAAATATTTGTTCTCCTCTATTGACCCATTTGACCATGATGTTTAAGAATATTTTTAAAAATCTTTGTTGCCTATGTATTTATTCACCCATTTGACCATGATGTTTAAGAATATTTTTAAAAATCTTGTTACCTATGTATTTATTCACCTCG
The DNA here is from genome assembly GCA_018584345.1 of Thuja plicata. Taxonomy (NCBI): domain Eukaryota; kingdom Viridiplantae; phylum Streptophyta; class Pinopsida; order Cupressales; family Cupressaceae; genus Thuja; species Thuja plicata. Next base: position 1,600,598 of record MU225192.1, on the reverse strand, counting down.
ATTGAAACATTTGAATAGACAGATTTAATGTCTTTTTAAAATATCAAAGGATATAACCAGTCATGATGAAGAGTGTGGTTAAGAAGGCAGTAATAGAGAACATGCCCTAAATATTAATGCTGATCAATGACAGAATTAAGTAATGAATGGTTTATTTATGTTCATTAAATGATTGTGTCACCAAGAATGAGAGCTAGTCAATAATTTTGAAGGTTCTTTGAAATCTTTAATTAGTTTCTTGAAATGAATTGATATCATTCTTAAATACAATTCTAATTGTAAGTAATAAATGTTTTATTTGCAGGTCTATTGAAATAAATTAGAATTAGCTCTTAAATACAATTCTAATGTAAGCATTAATGAATACTTTACTCATGCTCCTTAAATAATTATGATAATTAATAGAAAGAGGGTTAGTAAGAAATAATGAATACTTTGCTCATGCTCTTTAAATAATTATGTCAATACTTTTAGTAAGAAATAATGAATACTTCGCTTATGTTCTTTATATAATTAAGTCAATAGAAAGAGGGTTAGTAAGAAATAATGCATACCTTACTCAGCTTCTTTAAATAAATTGCCATTGTCAGCAAGAATGATTATGTCAATAGAATGAGTAAGTACTAATGAATACTTTACTCAGCCTCTTTAATTAATTGTCAGTAAGAATGATTATGTCAATAGAAAGTAAGAATGATTATGTCAACAGAAAGAGAGGTAGTAAAAACTACTATGTCAATAAGAATGAGGTAATTTTACAGCTCTAGCTCTATAAGTAAATTAGAAAGTCCTTAAATACAATTCTAATTATAAGTAAATTACAGCTCTAGCTCTATAAGTAAATTAGAAAGTCCTTAAATACAATTCTAATTATGCTCTCTGAGTGAATTAGAAATAGTCCTTAAATACAACTCTAATTATAAATGAAAGTAACCATGTTCTGTGCTTTGAATTATTGAGTAAATTTTTGTTCATCAACCTTTCAGTAGTGGTTCGAAAACATTGATGATAAAAAATTCACAATCTAATCCAGGAAAAAACCAGCAAAAAAAATTAAGATACATAATCTGAAATCAACTCAGCCCCATATTTAAATTTCATCAGCTCAGCCCCATATTTAAATTTGAAATTTAAAAGACTTATTATATTTAAATTTAAAAGACTTTGAGACTTATCTCACAAATTGTGCAATTGACCTCTACAATCCTGCAAATTGAACGTAACCTAAGTCAACATAAAAAAAAATTAGGAAACTGAAAATTTACCCTAAAAAAATAAGATTCAAATTATTTGCAAATTTTAAATAAAAATTATGTAACTTCTAACACTTCAAGTTTCACCATTACACCTATTTAAGGAGCTTAATCTTCTAATAAAGCTTAGCTTTCTGGAGCTTAATCTTCTAATAAAGCCTAGTTTTCTGGAAGGTCTGTTTTATGGGCAACTCTTTGACAACTGATTTTTAAAATTAAAATTTATGTAGGTGACTTTATAACTTTTTGACACAGATGCTCGTAAATTTTAATGTAAAATTCATTTGTCAAATATACTTTCATTAACAGCAAATCCTGTATCATTCCTCGTAATTGACCTGTAACTTATGAAGTGGAAAAACTCACCAATACAAGAAACATTGCATCCTAAAATTTTCCATGGTTTTCTGGCTATCCTTACACAGAGGATAGCTTCCATAACAAGAATCAGTACATAACATTCATGTATTTCTCGAATCAAATTGGTTAATTACTACAATAAATATATATACCCAAATACCAGACTTGTTACATCTTCTGTAAAATATCTACAGCCTAGACTTGCTCGCTGCTTTTCACACCAGATCTCCCATGTACAGAATAACAAACAAAAATGCAGCAGTTCTAATAATGCATTAATATTATTTGAAATAAAGATTAGCATGCAAGTGAAAAACAATATCAGCAGTTCAGCTGAGACTCTGTTTCTATAAAACCCATATAAAGATGCTTGGTATGGACTAAGTATCCAAGCCCTCTGGTTACTCTGTTTTAAGACCCACAGCAAGATGCTTGGAGTGGACTAAATATCCAAGCCCTCTATTTGCATAGAAATCTCACATTTGTGTTTCTGCTGAAAGAGTAACAAAACTGACTGGAATGAGTAGTTCATGGAATTTCTGAAATAGTTTCCATGTAAGTATATGTACAAGTTGGGGTACTCGTAGAAGTAATTGAAGCTATAGAATGCCAACTTCAGTAAAAGACTCAATTTCAATAGACAGTAAGGAGGATCTTAGACATGTCGAAACACTCAAATTGAACCTGGAAAAGAAATCCATGAAGTTAATTCTATGCATTGCAAGTCATGCATTCACATTTTATGTGACCTCTATAAAACCCTTTTCACAGAACTCATTGTGTGTCCCAAACTGTGAAATCAGTTCACAAGCGAACATTCTTTCTCCTTTCTGGCAAACAATGATCTGAAGTTAAAAAGTCTGTTATTAGATGCCCTACCTAACCTAGGATGAGTCATGCATACAGGCACATTCAGCACTCTCATACCATTGGAATATGAACCACCCCTATCCGTTGTATTCAGTACTTCCTTCTGTCTTCCTGGCCAAACAGAATCCTGTGACTTTACTGATTTCTTGGAGTTAGCTGTGCATCTTTCAAGGTTCTTGATCATGAATTTACCGGATCCAGCTCTTCCTGGACTTCCATTGATTGTCCCTGACCGCCCTAGGATCCTAACCGGACTTCCTCTTCCATAATTTCCTGAAGGGCTCCGTGTTCTGAGAGTCCTTCCTGGGCTTGCACATCCCTTATTTCTTGTCGAAGTTGATCCTTGGACTCCATCTGTAGAGGTTTTGTTTGGGGACTTCTTCTCCTTGGCTTTTGTACGACCATTCTTTTTCTTACTGCTCCAAGGATTTGTCAGTTCAGGTGAGCCAAGATCACACATCCCACCAGTCTTAGACATTGATTCTAGACTTTTCTTAGACACTTGAGTGGTAGATACTGGGGGAATTCCTGAATTTGGAAGGGGGCAAGTGGCTTTCTCTGCTGAAGCTACACTAAAATCTACAGGTTCTGATGCAACACAGTGGGACGATACTGATGAAGTAACAGAATTAGAAAACAAGCTTACAGGTTTTGTGTTGAAATCAGTGTGAATTTTGGAACTAGAAGCATTTCGTGCTTTCAATTTGGAATCACCACCTGAGTTACTTCGTGAACATGGTGCACTGCTTGCTTTGGGCTTATAATTACTATCTCCAGCTGAATTGCTCCTGGAAGATGCCAAGGAACAGTAGGCACTGTTGGCTTTTGCATCCCCTGCTGAACTGCTCCTAGAGAAGGGCCATATGGATCTTGGTGACAGGGGCTGTTTCAAAGCAAAAGAAGAACTATGGCTTTCCTTCTTTGCCTCTTTCTTGGTATCCTGATACTCGTCCCCCCTTGACGTTGATACCTGTAGCTTGCCAATCTTGAAAATCTCTTTCCATCTGTGACTGAACTTAGGGGATCTCGGTGAAATGGGTTCTTTATTTGAACCAAACTCTGCAGATGATTGTGTATTCTGAATAGTTTCTGTAGTTTCAGCTTTGGTCTCTGGCTCTGTTTCTGGTTCAGCAGCAGCATTAGGTGTGGCATCTTCCATTTCCTGATGAAGAATCTGTGGAGGAATATGCAGAGGTAGAAGCTTGCCATTGAGAAACAATTCATCAGCTGTGAGCATTGGTTGACCAAAAATGGTTGGATCTGCATCGTTCTGCACCATACAGAACTCGAAATCTGTTGAATAATTTACCACTTCTTCCCTTCTCCTCCTCTCTAGTGAGAATTTGTCACCTGTAATATCCAGACAGAAAGAAATTCTAGGACTCTGCCAACCTAGAATTGGACTCATACATGCGGAATCAACACATTCCATGGCAATGTTTGCAATTTCCATGGCAGAACAATGGTTGGATTAAAAGCATCAACTTCTATTACTGTGAGAGCGATCGGTATCAGGATGAACCATTTCAAATACCAAGCAGATGGAAATTATACCATTTCCAAAGCATATCTAATTATAACTTGACGACAAGTGAGCAACAAAGAGGCCTGCATGGCATGATTGGAGAAATACATTAAGTAAGAAAATTTTATTGCTTTTCTTATTTACAAAGAATAACATGCAACAGTAGAGCACACGAAAGAGAGAAAATCTTATTGTTTTTCTTATTTACAAAGAATTACATGCAACAGTAGAGCACATGAAAGATGAGACAGCATAAAAGTGACTGTTAAAAAAGTGAAAAAATTAAACAATTGTACGATAAAGAGGCCTGCATTGTTGGGGAAATGCTTAAAGTAAGAACATTGTATTGCTTTGCTAATTTACAAAGAGTTACATGCAACAGCAGCGCATATGACAGGATGAGACAGCATAAAAGTGGTTATGAAAAAGAAAAAAATGAATCAAACAATCGACACCTTGAAGTGCTGTCACATTCTACAGCTCCAAGACAAAATGTTAGATCAGGTTATGCTGATTCCCTTGTAATTTTGTATGACTGCAATACACTTGAAGAAGATAAAAGTGAGCAGGAAGTTGGAACTCTCCCATATCAGACATAAACATTCTGTTTTGTTATACTTTTCCCCTATTTTGAGCTGGTAATGCTCAGGGCTCAAATGCTAACCAGCACTTGTTATGAGTCCCAGGTTCAAAACTGGGCTACTGAGAAGTTTTCCGGCAGGGCTACACCAGGCTAATTCTAGTGATAGGTTCTGACAGACAAGTTAGCTTGAGAGCCTGGATCTTGCCCAATGCATCTGGAAGCTCAAACAGACACCCCCTGAATTATGTGCTTAGGTATGTTGATTAAGAGATAAAGACCTGAGCTCTGAAAAGGAATGCCTGTGTGACACCTAAGATTGAAGCTTCCCAAAAGTAAAGAGATTTGTTCATATAGCCAAAGATTGAAGCTCAAGCAAATCATAATTTGAATTTGGTACACTAAGTTTAACATTATCTAAGATTATGCCCTTCTTACCAGAAAACTTGCCAGTGCCCTCTAAATTTCAGCCACAAATAAAAGTCCAAACATACTAATGACAACAGCAGCCCTGGCCATTGGGTGTCCACAGGGCTATTGTTAGAGGCAAGGGATGCCTGCAACAACACCACCACCCTGGTTACAGTCTGGCGCACATGAAAGGTACAAAAATGCTGTCGAAAGTTATCATAAGTTTCACTAAGTTCAATAGGCCGAACTCTGCTTAATATGTACCATCCGCTTCAGTTTTGAAAAACTTTTGAAACAATTGACAAAAACCACAAATAGTATGAAGTCATTGCATCAATAACACCACCTACAGCTAGCTGCACATATGGAGAAAACCATGGAGACCCCTGAAAAGGAGACCTGAAACAAAACAGCTCTGGACAAGGAAATCCTTTGAAATGCAAAAACTACCCAATTCCAACTAACTAAAGATTTCTCTGCTATACACAGCAGAGTGACTGACATGTATAAATAAAACTTTCGGATTGGATAAACTATTCAATCCCCCCCAAAAGATAAAATCTCATTATGCTCTCTGAACACAAGATTTTTTTGCAAGGAAACTCCAAAAATCATATCAGACACAGTACACAAACTACTGGCACAAAATTACCTCAGGCGATAAAACTTAATGAACCCAAAATGCAAAACAACAAATTTCGCTAGACAGAATTTAGTGATATCAACACAACACAACCCAAAATGCAAATTTTAGTTGCAAAATGCACTAGCAATACGTATATAAGCAATGCAAATAAAATTGTTGCAGGAGAATTTACCTCCAAATGGCTTTAAGCAACAATAGTCTGCCTCTGTCTCTGCCCCTGCCTCTGAATCTCTGCTCTGCCTCTGCCTCTGTACTCAACAATAAGTTATAGCAATGGCTTTTACATACAAAAACTGCTTCATCTTCATTGGTTTGCACTCCCTGCAAGTGCATATACCATCTTCTTATCAGCAAATGCAGTCGTCATTACTCTTGAGTAACGCCGTCCCAGTTTCCCGTTAGGCTGGAGCCGTATCGGACGGACGTGAAGAGCTCCCTGGTTCCAGGACGCGAGGCACCGCCGTCCGATCGCCGCGCTGCCTGACTGTGCTTTGTCTGTTTCTGTTTCTGTCATTTCACGTCCACAGTAGCGTTGTTTTTTTACCGTTAAGTACCGGCTAAACTTGTATTAGTCGGTGCACAGTAAAACAGTTATAAACAGCACTCCTTTGCTCTTAAAGGTGTTTTAACCGAGCTCAAGTAACTAAGAATGAACATGCTCCTGCCACGTGTACCCCTACACCCTGTAACCTGTCGGATGATAACCGCCCATTGCACATGCAAAATCTTATAGTCATCATAAAATTATAGATAACATGCATGGATGATGATACTCAATGATTGTGTTACATGAATGTTATGGTATGGATATTGAGCCATGCTAATCTCATGCCCATGGTTGACCAACCTGTCAAGTGGCATAAGAATGAAGGAATATTGCAATTGGATTACTACTCATCTAATGCTATTTTTAATGCATGTCTAAGTATAGATGGGCACCTAACCTAATATACAATTCAATGGCACAAGTGTTAAAGTACAATAATGTGGAACACAAGGGGTGGCAACACATTTCTTGCTGCTAAAAAAAACTAGGACTCATGAATATTGTATCAAACATAAAATCACATCTTGGCTTAGTTAGTAGGATAATAAAATTAGTTTGGATGTTTTTATGGGATGATAGATTGATAGTGAGATTTGTTTAAGAAAAGGAATATGGACGAAAAAGATTTAATAATTGTTATTGTACATATTAGTTTAATGTTCAATATTTTTGACAATATCAAACGAAGATAAAAGTTTTAAACATATTGCACCAACAATTAATACTTTTAAAGGTTATGATAACTATCCATGATTGAATGAATTGTATTCCTTAGATTCAAAAAGTAAGGATCACATTTTGGGGGAGTTTTTGAACACCTTGGCAAAAAGAGCGTTGATATGTCATCATGTTTGACCATGTGGCTCTAAAGCATTTATTATAAACCGGGGACTTGTCAAGAAAGCCGCTATAAAAAATTGGGAGTGATTTGAATTTTTTCACGTGGGATTTTGAGAAGCGAGAAGTTAAGGTGCTCAACTACTAAGTCCTCTCCTATAATCATGGGAACATAAACGGATTTGGAATGCTAAAAAAATGCAGTTGCATTATAATTAATATATAGGTCATAAAATCTTGTATTTCAAGAGGTTTGACCAAGAAGGATTTGATCCTTGCAATTAATTAGCTTTCTTAAGTTATTTCCAAATACTATCCACCCTTATGCATCATCAAACAACATAGATTCTAATGAACAAGGTCAAAAAATCTATAAAGTGCTAGATTATATTTGTCTCTCAAAGGTCAGTTTCATGCTAGATGGGATCAACCCCAAGCCACTTAGGATCTCAAAGGCCAGTTCCACACTAGATGGGATCAACCCCAAGCTACTTAAGATCTCAAAGTTTAGTTCCACACTAGATGGGATCAACCCCAAGCTACTTAGGATCTCAAAGGCCAATTCCACACTAGATGGGATCAACCCAAGCTACTTAGGACCATCCCACAAAACATTTTGAGTATGTTACAATTCTAAGACAATGAACACATTAAGATCATTAATTTCTAGACATTGACGAATTAGTTGTATTTCACATAAGCATTATTCTAAATGTCATTGTTCCAAGAGCCAAGTATACATATTTTCCTCATTTGTTTTTGTAAATATCTTTTAATTTATCTATTTTGACTTGCTCCTAAAATAAATATAGGTTAGGTGTGCTTTGTTTGTTTATATTTATCTAATTAGACTAGATTTATATAGAGGGGATTTATTCCCTTTGTTTTTGGTGACCTTGATCATTGCTTACACAATCTAAATTTCCCCAAGGGTATTTTCTACTTTCAAGAAGGTTTCCAATTTATATATTTGGATTGGTTTATCATATTTTCATATTTGATTAGGGTTGATTTCCCTCTTATATTTGTAACACAAAAGTGAGGTGGATGTCATAGGGGAATGGGGAAAATCAAACATGGATTGATTCATGAAATGTTACTCAATAAAAAGGTGATATATAGTCATAAAAGAATTTTAATATATGGTAATATAGGGGATTGAAGCCCAATTAAGTCACTACTAGTTGTGTTAAACCTTATAGAAGTAAAAACATATTGTGGATATAATAAGGTGTACTATAATTCAATATGAAACAAAAAAAAAATGCATGGTATGGAGTAATGCAATGCTTCTTTAGTTCTAATGTGTCCACAATTTTAACAAACTTCCTGGTATACATTGCCCATAAATAAAATATGATACTATTGATATCTTCTGGCATATGACATGGATATTATTAAGTACGTAATTCCTTCTTAGAAATTTTTTGTGAACACTTGAGATATTTATTGTAATACAAACAAATATTATAAAGAGGTTTACTTGTTATGTAGTCTTGCAAGGGCTAACTTATAGCCACATAGTTTGGAATAAAGTCCTTGTGTGGGGAGATTGAGTTCACGAATCACATAATTCATAAAAAAAAATATCAAGTATTTTCATAGTTTTTTGTTCATATTGCTAAACTTTTACAAGTACTTTGCTCATACAAACATCAAAATGAGACCAATACAAGCTCTTGCAAGCACAAACATGAGATTAGTATCATATCCTTTCAATCAACCACACTAGAAATCACTTATGAAAGACCAAGAGTCATAACTTAGAAATCCACTTATTTAGAAACCAAATCCACATTAGAAGCGAACTTGGAAGACCAAGAGTCATAACTTAGAATTCCACATCAAATGTCTTATTGGGATGTGAACTAAGGTGTCTACATTGAGAACTCAATACTTTAACTAATTAAGCTCAACCCCTTAGACAAGATTTTCACAGTTTCCCTAAAATTAAGGTAGATATTACAGAACTTATTCCCATGGAGTTGCATTTCCACCCTATGTAAGGTTCCCTTAATATTGGGAGAAAAACTATTGTGGAAGGTGTGTCAACCATGCATCTTAATTTTTTTATTTATCAATCAATCAAAAATGAGGAAAATATTTATGTTTGCTACCCTAACTTGGTGAAGTGAAAAATCCTAGAACATCTATAAGATATTAAAGTTTTGGTTTGTATTTGAAAAAACTCTAAAATTCCTAAGTGGAGATATGAGTAGGTATCAATCAAGGATGAAATCCTAGACTATCTAAGGGCTAGAAAAACTTTGAAGGCCTCCCAAATTATAAATTTTAATGATATAAAGATTTTTTTTGAAAAAATCTTCCAAATTATATTATAACTCTATAATATCATGTCATTTTTTGAATGGGTTTGAATATGCTAAAATGGGTGCCCAAATTGAGTTACAAATGATAGATTCTATGATAGATTTTGATACTTGTAAGAGAATATTCTAAATATAACCTTGAAGACTCTAACCAATATGGGAATTAGAATTTGTGCCATTTTAGTTGCCACTTTTGGGATCATGGATTTGGTACATATTTTTGGGGACCATTCCTAGTCCTGGTTTATAGTTTAATATTAATCTATAAATTGAGTGCTTAGGATGGAGAATGTATAATTGATTTGTAGATACTATTATGCTACCAAAATTAGTCTAGATTTGTATGTTGATGATACTGCTCTAAGTCTAGATTTGTATGTTGATGATACTGCTCTAAGGGCATATTCTTAAGATCACCTTATAACCTTTGTTTATGATAATGTCATTGGTTCATATTTTGGAGTGGAGGTTTTTTTATATTGAAAATATTTTCCCCATGCAAAACTATATTATGGTATATTTTTGTATGTACTCTTTTCTTTAGTTGTAAAGATCATTTATTTTTTTACATACGTCTCCTCAAATGTTAGCATTAGGAAGTGTTTCAATATACTTTTCTTTCAAAAATCTAAAAGCTAACAATTTATAATCATTTGTTGAACAACCTTTGTCTACTTGCAAGTGATGGTTTCCTTCAACCATAATTTCTTCTTGCATTTGCATTTGTAATATAGATTCCCCACCTCAACAACAAGGACCACATGTGGCACTAGTAGATGAACTATCCAAAAAGTGGATTCATAAATTTATAGGGTTTAAATAAGCTTTTAGAGGTTAGCAATCAACTTTATAAATATGTTTTTTTTGCATGCATGTATGGAAGCCTAACTGACACTAGTCATAGGAAGAGCCCTCGAGAAGGTCTAAATATTCATCATTAGAGGGTTAATTGTGAAGTTATATAGAGCTTCATTCTCAAGAATTTTAATAATACTAGAAGAGGTGTTCATTTTAATAATATTAAAAATTATAAGTTTAAATAATTTCAATCTAATTGTACTGTCTAGTTACATTCTCATCATATACATATTGCATGCTTGTGTATTGTCTTCAATTTTTGTCTTATCATCATTAAATTAGTTTTGTTGGGATCTCAACCAAAGAAGGCATAATCCTTCCCTAGCAAATTCGTAAATGGTGACTCTTGACACCACCACACTTCAAACACAAGTATAACAAGTTGAGGTACATCCATGATAATAATCAATTCTTTGTAGTTCAATTACATATAACATGTTCGTGTATGTGGTCTAAGGTCACCTTTATGGACATATAAATCAAATAAGCTTGCACGAATATAAATCGAAATGAATCATAATTAATTACAAATTCATAAGTCTTTTTCTTTGCAAACTATTGTTTTGCAAATTAAAGAATCTATCCAAACTATTGTATTGCAAATTAATGAATCTAATCTCAACGTCTTCAAGAAAATATTCCTCCATCTAAATTTCAAAGAATTATCATATTTAATTTATTTAAATTCAATAAGTTCAATCTCAACATTTATTGCTCCAATCTCAACTTCTTTCAAATTAAGTTTTTAAATCATTTTAATTAATTAATTTAAATAAAATAATTATAAAATTATATTATTCTCCCAAGATAATATCAAAAGCATAATCACCATACGCATTATTTTCCCTTACATCCTTTAAATAATAAATACTACTAAAAAACCAAATTCCTACACAATTCCAACAAATGTGAGTACATAGTGGTCCCTCTCACCTCTTCACATCTAATTAATTTCAGTCATTTTCACTATTGAAATGTCACTGTTCGCATATGAAGCCACGATAAAGGGAGAGTGTTTAAGTGTTAGAATACAAAAAAGTGGGGTACACACATTATTACTTTCAAAACGTGAATAAAAATCCGTCCTACTCAGCCTATAAAATCTTATTACGTGCTGATTAACACATGGAGAATTGTTTTACAAGAAGTAGCGCGTGTTAATTAATACAAGCATCAACTATCATTTTCAAACAAGCTGCGATCCGAAATAAAAATTTAAAAAAAAAATCACTGCAAATTATTCTAAAGATTTATTAATTTATTGAGAACTATGTTTAACGATGTATTTGAGTATATAACATTTAAAGTTAATTTATTATATTGTAATTTAATGAGTATTTTTAGTATAATTTTTTTTATAATCTTATGTAATATTATTTATGGATTTGACTTGTGATGAAGACGAAATTTATGTTATTATCTCTTGTCTTGAAAGCAAGTTCCACTATACTTATCAACATATTCATTTTTATGGATATGGTGGTGATGGTCATTCCAGTCGGACTGCCTGGGCCTAATTGCGTGGATAGTGGTTTTGTTTTCTTGATTGTCAGTTGTTTGTTGACAATCTTCAAGGGCTTGTTATGGTCTCTTGGTTGTGGGTGATGTTTTTTGCCGCTTTGAAGGCTTTTCCTGACCCGATGGAGAAGGGGGGTGTTCAACTTGCCAGGAGGGGGGCCTGGTTTAGTTGGTTTACTTCTTTTCCACGATTTCTATGGAAGTGGAGGCTTCTTCTTTGGTATTGTCCATCCCCATCTGCATGGGCAAAGATTATGTTTTCCTTGGTGGTCTTTTGATTGCTAACAATCTTTAGGTGGTGAAAAGGGGTGCTCAACTTGCTAGGAGGGGGGCCTGGTGTGGTTGGTGCGCTTCTTCTATTTCCATGGTTTCTTTGGCAGTGGAGGCCTTTTCCTTGGGATGGTCCTTTCCTTCCTTTATGGAAAGTGGTTTTGTGAAGGGGACTCTGTTGATTTTTGGGTTGCCTTTGTGGTGCTTAGAGATATGGGAGGTAATGATATGTTTGTTGGGAGGGAACGTGGGTTCTCTTCAGTCATGTGGAGTATGGTGAGTGATTCCCTGGCTACTCACAACTTGTATGGGACTGCAGTTTCAGTGGTTTGGCAACTACTTTGCTTGCCAATTTTGAGACCTTTTGTAAATGGTTGGATGGCTACTTCGATTTCATTGGAGATGGGAGATGATCAACCTACTAGGAGAGGGGCCTAGTGTTGTTGGTTTGCTTCTTCGTCTCTCATGGATCCTTTGGTGGTGTTATCCATTTTGTTTGAACTGTCAATTCTCAATTGCATGGATAGTGGTTTTGTCTTCTCTAGCGGCCAATGGTTTGTTGCTGATGGTTTGAAGGCTACTCGCAACTCGGTGGTGAGGAGGGGAGCCTTGATTTGCTAGGAGGGGGGCTTGACACTATGGGTTTGCTTCTTTTTCTATCGTGTTTCTTATTGAGATGGAGGCCTTTTGTTTGAGTTTATTCATGTTGCTAGTTTGGGGGGTTTTCTTGAGTTGTTGGAGAAGGGGGTATTCATCTTGCCAGGAGGGGGGCCTGGTTCTATTGTTTTACCTCTTCTTTTTCCAATGTTCCTTTGATGGAGGCCTTTTCTATTGGACTATCCATTCTTATATGCATGGACAGTGGTTTTGCTTTATGTGGTAGCCAGTGGTATGCTAACAATCTTCAAGTGGAGAAGGGGGATGACCAACTTGCCAAGAGGGGGGCTTGGCTTGGCTTGGTAGTGAGGGTGCTTCCTATAGCGGTGGACACTTTCTTTGTGGATGTTGAAGTTTGTCTCGTGATGGTTGGAGATGATGGGGGTTGTAGTCCGGTTCAAGATATTATTTGGATGGTGTCTTCCTTCCTATCTATCAGGTGAAGGCGACTCTCTAGTTGGTTGAGTCAGCTTGGTTGACAAACTACTTGTAGCCTGTTGTTGGCTTTAGCTTTGCGGTGCCAGTGATGGAAGTGGCCTTCGCTTTTAGTTTTATTTTCTTTTGGGCTAGACTGTCCCTTTTGTTTGGTTGGGACAATGGTATTTGGTTCCTTCATGACCACTTGATTGCTGATAGGTTTCAAGGGCATACCCCGGTCTCTTGTTTTTGGTTAAGTTTTGTAGCTGGTTTGGAGGTGGTTGTTTTCCCTCAGGACGAGTGTAGTGTATGGTTATCGATGAAGTGGACTTGGTATTCATTGTTATCTTCTTCTTCTATGGTTCCTATGGAGGTGGATGAGTCTCCTATGAAGGTGGAGATTCTCGTGAAGGACATTTCTAACTTTTTGTAGCCTCCCTTCTGTGGTTAGTTGGATGAATGGTGGATTAATGGTACGCTCCTTGTTTTGCCTTTTTATCTCTTAGTTGCTCCTATTGAGGTGGGCCTCTTTTCTATTGAGGTGGAAGGGGTTTTGCAACTGAGGGATGAATCTGCAGCAAGATTGTTGTTGTTCATCCTTTATTAGTATGTCACAACAAGAGGCTTGTTGGTTGTGCATTGTTGGGGGTCTATCTTGGCGTATGTGTTGTATGGCCCTATGTGGCCCTGTTGTATCCAAGATACATTCATATAAAGGTTCACTGCTAGCAATGTGTCATTGGTGGCATCATGTTATTAAACCTGCACATTAGTGTGTGCGCCTGATTTTTTGACAACCCTTTGGTTGTAGCTTTTGTAAGGGTCAACCTCCTTGTTTGGTTGCTTAACTAATAAAAAACATAATCATTTTTATAAATAAATAAAAATATGAAATAATAAGAAAATCTACATGTGACATCAATATTAGACTAGGCCCACCAAAAAGATTTAGTTAGATACTCTAACGTATTTACATAAACTCAAATCTTATTAATAATCTATCATATTACATTATAATTATTATAGTATATACAAATTACTAATCTTAACAACTTTCATAATATACTAATAAGTTGTAATAAAAAAATTAAATAAAATCTATCAATTACAACCAACACCTTATCTTTTCAATTATTTAACTATTAATGATTTAAATTTTGATATGTTTTTAATTATTTGATTATTTAATTAAATAAAAATCTATTGAGAAATTTTTAGAAATGTATAAAATTTGTTGAGAATTATTTTAAAGGCGTATTCGATTATGAGTATTTAAAGTTTGTTGATTATTGATTAGTTTATCTTGTATTTTCATAATATTGATTGTACAACTTTTTATGATCGCATATAACATTTATGGATTTGACTTGAGATTAAGACAATGTTTATCAATTCTTGTCTTGAAAGTAAGCCCTACCATACTTGTCAACATAACCTTTTTACATAAATAAATAAGATGACGAGGGAACAATAGAATAAGCATATCACATCAATATTGGACTAGGTCACACCAAAAAGATTCAATTGCATACCCCGACCTTGTTCACATTAGCTTAAATCTTATCAAATTTCTATCACGATGATTATTATACTAGATACAAATTATATATATTAATTACTTCTCAAAATAGACTAATAAACTAACATCATAATCAAATCAAGCCCAATTTCATTACTACTAAGTTATCTTATCTCTCCAATTGTTCAATTATTAATAGTTTAATTTTGATCTTTTAACTTTTATTATAAAAAAAAATTGTTTCTTCACAATTCTACACATAAATTTTATTTATATCAATTGTTTCCCCACAATTGAATTATCACTTTATAATTTACATTTTTGGTGAGAACTAAATAACTTATTTATTCACATGAAAGAAATGCATACTCTACCTTGTTCACCTTTTTAATCAAATTTATCATAACCATTCTATATAATGAGACAAAACTCATCCCTTTAAAAATTGCTATTGAATGGAAATGATGTGGACATGTATGCTTCCAAAGGAATGTGTAGCAATTATGCTGATTTTGTCATAATGTCTACCTAGTAAATTAATAATGGCATGTTAACATGTGAATAAAGTTCATCATTAGATCCGGATAAAGTATATCACATGATGGCCCATTGGACTTCTAACTTATTACAATAGAATAATTCTATGTAGTGGGCATGTGGGTTCTCACTATTCTTCTTGTTTTTACAAAATTTAAGCTTGTATGTCATGGAATAGATACACATGATGACTTTTTTTGAGTTCTCATTTGCACTAACTTCTAGCTTAAAGTTGCACTTATTCAAGTGGTCCTACTAGCCAAAAACTCCACACTTATTTTCATAAGAAAGTTATCCAAAATTAGGTAGCTTCTCCCCCCAAAAAAAGCGTGATTAGAAAAAGATGTGTTTTTGCACAATTGGAAACTAGATAATCATTGAGAAATATTTTAGTGGTTTTTATATGGTCATTTTTATAAATATAAAATTTATTTATTTCTTATAGGTTTTGATTTTGAAATAATATTGTTTTAAATTAAGGTTTTCAATTTTTTAAGATATATATTTATTGTGTTATTATATGAAATAGTTTTAATCTTTTAGTTTTAGTTTTTCCATTTTTCATATTCATTTTATTTCAATATCGTTATTTAAAATTTAGATATTTACAAAAAAATATAGACATTGAATAATTTTATAATTCATACATTATTAAAAATATAATCATTAAGGCCTGCTCAGGGGTCGGGAAGGGATAATCCTTTATTAGTGAAGGGGTTAGCATAGAATTGGACTCGGTCGAAGAAAGATTGAATAAAAGTAAACTTTGATGGCGATGTTACCATTTTTCACTATATGGCTCGAATTGTCAAGCTGGTTCAGATTGTTTATTATTAAGTGAAAATGTTCATTTGCATTTTACTTTGCCTAAGTCATTGCATTCATTTGAGTTACAAAAGAAAATCTTCAGTTATCATGCAGTGAGCAGTTTTAAAAGAGAAAGGTTCAATTTTTACTATTAAAGGAACAACAAAAAACAGATTTGCAATTGAAAGGAAATTTCTCATTTTGATAGTGCGGAAATATTTTATAAATCTTCATTTCTTGTTACAAAGAAATAATGTACAACTGAGATACGTAGAGTTCAAAATAGGTTGCAAGTACATTATTGTTTTTAAAGAAGAAAACAAAAATATGAACCCACACAAGCAATGGGATAACTCTTAAAACAATGCAAATGGAAGTAAACAAGGGCATACGTCAAGATTTAGAGAAGGGGTAAAGATATGTCATTGCCTGTGGAATGACGGACTATGGTTGCATCCTGGATCAACTGGAAGAGGTGGTCATGTGTCTTCAAGTTACATGCAGGGTTGTGGCAAATGTGTTAGCACAATGAAAGATCTAGACCCTATCTCTAAAAATCAACTATCATGCAAGCGTACTTTCAGTTACATGCAATACATAGGATCAGAAAAGCAATTTAGGGAGAAAATACGAATCACATATTTAACTAACAAGTTTGTGTCTTGTGCAGCTACAAGAATGCATAAATGTTAAGCTATTAAAGGGACATATCATTATGATATGAAACCTTTTAGTTCATTATTTATCAAACATTTCAGATCCATAAAAGGCGATATACCATTAAAGGGACATATCACTATGATATGAAACCTTTTGGTCTAGTACTACAAGATAGATCATAAATGAGAAGAAAAGAAAAAGATAATCCAAAAATCATTGAATCATGCAAGATGGACAAAATACATATATATATCAAAGGAATAACATGCATTGCTTAAAAAGAGATATTTTTTATTCTTCGTTATAGTAATTCATATGGAGATCAGGGTCTCTATGATGATCAGTAAACAATTTAAAGGAACAAATCACAAGTGAATTCACATGAATAGATACATGCATCATGCATGAAGGAACATTGAATTACCATACAAGATACAGTTAGTGAACATGAATACACGAGCAATAATAATGTTTCAAGTGTAATCAACATACACAAGGAAACATGTATCAACTATCATTGTTACCATAATGAAGTTATTTTTTTTAAGGCTTTACATGTGAATGGTAAGCTCACTTGCTTGAGCTGGTGTCTTTTCAAAATTAAGAAGGGTGGCATGATTTTATTATTTTTTTCTATTGTTGGTGCAAGTATTAACTCTTGCAACGATAGTCTGAGTTGGAGAAGATATTGGTCCAAGTTGTTCAGAGCTGGGTATTGGGTTGGGATGTCTACAAATTTACAGGAAGAGGGGAAGAATTCAGACTCCAGTGCTCATATGGGGAGAGATATGGTTAGGGTGGAGCCAACAAAGATTGAGGATAGTTTCCTCAAGAACCCGTGTGTTGTGATGCACCTTAAGGAGGGTAAGGTTTTCCCTTCCATGGAAGCCATGGAGGGTAGTGAAGAGATCATTTCTATGCAGTTGGTGGATACTTGGGAGGAGCGAAAGGTAACCATTAATGGCATCACCTTCGAAATCAATGAAGAGGTTATTGCTCAGGCCACGGGGCTCTCTTTGGAGGGAAAAAAATGGAAGAAGGTGACAAAAAGCAGGGATGACACCAGTGTGAATAGATTCTTCAAGAAGATGGAGAAGCCTATCCATTTTCATGGGGATTTCAAACATGATGAGGTGTCAGAGCCATGGGATTAGGTATGTCTTATAATTATTAAGTATTTAACTTTGGAGGGTAGATTTGGGACCTGTTACAATTACCACTTCCCTCTATTAAACCATTTCTGGTATAATGAAGAAATTTCTATCCCCTTCTTCCTGTTGCATTCTTTGGAAGTGCCAGTGATGGATGTGAGGGCTAAGATGGCTATGGAAAATAATTTATGTATTCTGCATCAGGGGTTAATCCTCTGGCTGTATAATTTTTATCGGGCCCTTTGCTCTTCTAAATTTTTCTCCTTATACGGACCCATCCCTAACCCTATTGATAACCCTAATGAGATTGAGGTGATTCTATTGGTCCCACTGAGAGGGGGGTGAATCAGACAAAATCAAACTTTTAAATATTTAAAACTTAGCTCACTGATTCACTCGGTAGAACTGAATATAGTAATAACCGACTCGCCAAATAACTTAATAACTTAAACAATCATACATATCATTATATGCAAATTGATCATTCAAACTCAGTTAACACTAGATTTAACAAGGAAACCCAATATGGGAAAAACCTTTGTGGGAATTGTGACCCACAATAAAAATGTACCTTTTTGAAGTACGCTCAGTTAAGAACTTATCCAGTTAAAGATTACAAACATATTTTCTAGATGTGACCCTGTTAAGGTATTTACCTTAGATCTATTAAGGTCTTCACCCTATTAGGAGTGACCTTTCTAGAGGACTTTAAACACTCTTTTGGAATGTCACCTACATCTAGGATTTACAAATAAGACTGTTAAATCCACTCGGTTAAGAGATTTTCTCTATTACAAATGCTAATAAGAAACAGTAAAACTTTGATCTGTAAATATAACAAATACCTTTCTCTTGGGTCAGATATTTTATGCTCACATGAATACTAGCATCACATACTCCATTTGTCTCTGCTCTTAGACTATAGATTTTGTTCTTTCTGCTTCTTTGTTCTGCTTGGTAACTTTGTTCTTCAACTTCTTCTGCTTCTTAATTCAATTTGCTAGCATCTCTCTCTCTGTTTATCTCTCATCCTTTATATAGACAAACTTTTTCCTCTTAATCTACTTGCTTAGGTTTATCATCATTTGCGCTCATTCGTTCAATCATCTTCTTCACAAATCTCAACTCGGTAAATCGTTAACTTTTACCTCGTAACTTGAACTTGTTCTTGGAACTTTAATAATCAAGTTTAACCTCTTAATCTTCACCTTAGATCTTCTCATTGAATTTGATCGCTCGTAGATCTTCTAACAAACTTCCTTTGACTCTTAACAACATTTAGATCATCATAGCTTCGTATTAAACTCAATCTTATCATAATTCTCAATAAATATATTGTACTCGGTAACTTTCTTTGCAACTCGGTAACTACTCGGTGCCTAACTCAATCTAGGTGTTCGATAACTAAAATTGACTAACATAACTCTATATCGACTGACTCTGTCTAGCTCGATAGAGTAACTCTTTTTATTCATAAATTAACTCTTTGCAATCTTTGACTTAATCAATCAAGTATAACGACTTGATAATATCAAATATATAGTAAAAAACAACTATATCAACATTACTTCATCATTGTCTGATTTGTATTTGTCACCCATTTAACTTCTCCTTCTTATGATATGGTAACTCAATAAAAATCAATAAATCAATTGCTTGACATCAATGACAAAATAATAGCTGATCTAACCATTTCTACAAACATGTATACCTATTATCACTTGGTCTTCATCATCTCCATTAGTTGATTAACAATCTCCCTCTTTTGCATTGATGACAACACTGTAGTAGTACTATAACAATTGATGATTGCAATTCTCAATACTGTCAATGTCTGTCATTACTCCCTCTGAGTTGATAGTTCTATTTCTGATCTTCAAATTTTTCACTGTTCTCCCTCTTGGATAAATATTCTAATACTGTAGCATACATTCTAATTCTCCTTCATGAGTAAATAGTAGCAATTCATTCTCTCCCTCTTTCATCAATATCTCCCTTATGGATAAATATCATCAATTCATTCTCTCCGTCTTTGACAACAATGCCAAAAAGTCATACTCCTGAAAACTTGTTTCAGCAGTGGATTATACCTTACATGTACAAACACTCATTACATACAAAAATATTCAAAGAACTTCAGGAATCACCTAAAGTGTGTCATACTAACATCAATTCAAGAATATATATTCTAATAAAGTATAGAATTGATGCAACATGCCTCATGCTTCTTAGTGAATATTGGATAGGGGAAGAACCCCTAATTTGCCTCTGAGATACTCAAAAGAATCCTTTGGTAGTGGCTTTGTAAATATATCAGCCAATTGTTCCTTTGAGTTAACATATTCCAATACCACATTCTTCTCTTGAACTTGTTCTCTCAAGTAGTGATACTTGATAGAAATTTGCTTGGTGTTTGAATGCATAATCGGGTTCTTTGATATGTTGATAGCACTTTTATTATCACAAAAAATAGTTATAGGATGAGATAATATCTTGCATACCTTCAAGTAGCTATTTGATCCAAACAATGTTCGCACAATTCATGACAACAGCAACATATTCTGCCTAGACAGTAAACTGTGAAATGCAACTCTGCTTCTTGTTTATCCATGTGACCAATCTTTCACCTAGAAAGAATGCTCCTCCACAAGTATTTTTCATGTCATCAATATTTCCACCCCAATCTGCATTAGTGTAGAATCACAGATCAAAAGCACCTCCTTTCTTGTATAATAGACCCAAATTTTCTACTTCTTTCAGATATCTAAATATTCTCTTGACTACAGACATATGTGTTTCCTTATAATTAGAAGAAACTCTTACAATAATCCCAACAATGTGTGTTATATCAGATCTGTTGTGAACAACATACTGCAGTTTACCAATCATGGATCGATAAAGAGTATTATCCACCTCTTGTGTCTCATCTTCTTTAGATAATTTACATCATGTGACCATCGGTGTTCCAAAAGGCTTGGAATCTTTGATACCAAATTTTTTGAGGATCTCTTTGATATACTTCACGTGTGTAATATAGATCCCTTCTGCAACTTATTGTATCTGTAAACCTAGAAAGAACTTAATCTCTCCAATCGTTGACATTTCAAATTATTTTCTCATTTCATTAGAAAATTCCTTACATAAGGTGTTATTACCTCCAAAAATAATATCATCAACAAAAATTTCAGAAATCAAAACGTTGTTGTCACTATCACACTTCAAGTAAACATTATTGTTATCACTTGTTCTTTGAAATCCTATTTTGATTAGATAAGAGTGCAATCTCTCCTACCATGCTTGGGGTGCCTTCTTCAAACCATAAAGAGCTTTGTGTAACTTACATACCTTTTTCTTATTTGTGCTCTCAATGAATCCTTCGAGCTACTCAATGTAAACTTCTTCTTCCAGTATCCCATTCAGAAATGCAGACTTGACAACCATTTGATAAAATTTGAATCCTTTGTAAGCTGCATAAGCTAGAAATATTCTAACTCCATCCAATCTAGCAATAGGTGCAAAAGTCTCTCCATAATCTATTCCTTCTTATTGTGCATAACCTTTGCAAACCAGTCTAGTTTTGTTTCTAATAACTTCTCCATTCTCACTCATCTTGTTTCTAAAAATCCATTTAGTACCAATAAAATTTTTATCCTTTGGCATAGGTACTAAAGTCCATGTACTCTTCTTTTCTATCTGATCAAACTCTTCTTTCATTGCTTTCATCCAATCTTCATTATCTGGTGCTTCTTTAACATTCTTTGGCTCAAATGAAGATATCAAACATGTATTATCTCTTACCTTTCTTCTTGTCATCACTCCAGCATCTTTATTTCCAATAATCTTTCTCAGGGAGTGAGGCCTCCTGACATACTTCACTAAAACAGACTCAGTAGGTCTCAGTGCTTCATCCTCATCATTCAATTTTAGAGCAATCTATTCAGCTTCCTCCTCGGTAGATTCTCTCTATAAGGTGTTAGGAACATCAGGTTGTACATATACAAACTTATCATAGTCTTCAAGTTCATTTTTTCTCTCTTCTCCATTCTTTTTTGCAAACTCATAAATTCTAACACTTACACTTTCCACCATTTTGTTAGTAACTTTATTCAAACACTTATAGGCTTTACTCCTTGTAGAATATCCTAAGAATATTCCTTAATCCCCTTTAGAATAACACTTTCCTTCTCTATAATCTTTCAAAATATAACATCTACTTCCAAAAACTTTGGAATAACTCACATTAGGTTTGTGTTCATACCAAATTTCATAAGGTGTTCTTTTGGTACCTTTTTTCATTTGTACCTGGTTCAATGTGTAAACAACAATACTGACTACTTCTCTGCAAAAGTTTTGTGAAATACCTTTTTCAATCATTAGTGGCCTAGTACAATCAACAATAGATTTGTTTCTTCTCTTAGCAATACCATTCTGTTGTGGTGTCCTCGGTACTGACAGATGTCTCTTAATTCCATTTTCATTACAAAATAGTATAAACTCATTAGATGTAAACTCACCTCCTCTATCAAATCTCAAACATTTTAGTTGTCTTCCTATTTATTTCTCAAATCCAGCCGTATACCACTTAAACATTTAAAATGCATCATATTTTTCTTTAAAAAACATTACAGACATCATTCTAGAATAATCATCCCCAAATAAAATAAAATATCTGTCTCCATAGTAACTTTGAGTTCTCATGGGTCCACATAAATCAGTATGCACTAAATCCAAAATTCCTTGTGTAACATAAGTCTTTCTTGAAAAACTAAATTAGTCATCTTACCCATTTGACATTCTCTGCACATAACATTTTCAAGTTTCTCTAATCTCGATAATCCTCTAACTCTATTCTTTTTACTCACTTTGATCAAGTTGTCAAAATTAACATGACATAGCCTTTTGTGCTATAGACAAACATCTTCAACTTTATAAAATAGAAAACTCTTCATAGAAGCATCAAGATAGAATAAATTACCTTTATATTGTTCTCCAGTATAAATCAAACTTGCCTTCTTATAAAAAACTTTCACTTTTCCATGTTGAAATTCTAGTCGGTGACCTATGTTATTTAATTGTGCAACACTCAATAGATTATACTTTAAACCTTCAACCCAATAAACATCATCACATATTTTTTTATTCAGTAAAACTATATAACCTTTTCCTTTCATAGGGTATGGAGCATCATTAAAAAATATAACAAATCCTTCATCATGCTTTTCCAAGGAAATAAACTTAAGTGTGTCACCAGTCATGTGATGTGAACAACCACTATCTATAATCTATGTTTCATTCTTACTTACTTGTGATATTAGGGCTCTTGGTTCTTCTCTATTTTCTTCATCAAAATTGTATTTAATAGCAACATACACAACTTATTTTTCATCACTGTCATATGAATCATTATCTCTTAGGTCTTCATTAGCAATATGACAAGATTTCTTACCTTTTTTTTAGTCGTTGAATCTCCTGAATCTATTTTCTCTTTTGTCCTTACCTCTGTTATCTTTCTTCTCCTCATTATCTTTCTCGGGACAGTTAGATGCAAAATGACCAATCTTGTTATAGTTAAAATATTTCAAGGGTAACTTACCTCAATATTTGCCTTTTCCTCTTTGTATCCTTCTAGCCAACAAAGCTTCAAAATTTTTCTTGTTCTCTTCATCTGCAACATTTACTCTTCCAAACTAGCTCCTCTAATAGAATTAAAAATCTCCTTAAGTCTAGTGTTGTATTTTATTATGTTTTCTCCTTATTTCATTCTCATTGAATCAAATCTACCTCTCAGAATTTCTTCTTTTGCCTTTTGAACATGTTTATCTCCACCATAGGTTAAAATAAGATTATCCCACATTTGTTTTGAAGTAGTACATCCATCAAGTTCATCATATTCCTGGATGGTAAGTGTAGAAACAATCTCAATCATGATTTGTGTGTGTTCTTGCTTCTATCTTTGCTCAGTGATTGTCAAATTTGCAGTTGTAGGTTCAACATATTCATTGTCAAGAAAATGAAGTTCATATTCTCCTATACCAGACACATGAAATCTCATTTTTCTTTTTCATGTAGAGAAATGTTCCCTATTCAACTTTGGTGCTTCCCTCTTATACATCTTTAGATCTTGACTAAAGTCCTTTTAAACTTAACACTTCATAGAACCAAATCTCTAATACCAATTGTTGGTCCCACTGAGAGGGGGGGTGAATCAGAAAAAATGAAACTTAAATACTTAAAACTTGTCTCACTGATTCACTTGGTAGCACTGAATACAATAATAATTGACTCACCAAATAACTTAATAACATAAACAACCATACATCTCATAATATGAAAATCCGTCGTTCAAACTCAATTAACACCATATTTAACGAGGAAACCCAATATGGTAAAATAATCTATGGGAATTGTGACCCACGATAAAAATGTACCTTTTTGAAGTATGATCAGTTAAGAACTTATATTGATAAAGATTACAAACACATTTTCTAGATGTGACCCTGTTAAGGGATTTACCTCAGATCTGTTAAGATCTTCACCTTGTTAGGAGTGGCCTTGCTAGAGGAATTTAAACACTCTTTTGGAATGTCACCTACATATAGGATTTACAAATAGGACTATTAAATCCACTTAGTTAAGAGATTTTCTATGTTACAAATGCTAATAAGAAACAATAAAACTTTTATCTGTAAATATAGAAACTACCTTTTGCTTGGGTTAGATCCTTTATGCTCACATGAATATTGGCATCATGTGCTCCATTTGTCTCTTCTTTAGACTGTAGATTCTTCTCTTTCTACTTCTCTATTCTTCTTGGTAACTCTGTTCTTTAGCTTCTTCTGCTTCTTAATTCAACTCGCCAACATCTCCTTCTTTTTTTATTTCTCATCCTTTATATAGACACACATTTCCCTCTTAATCTCCTTTCTTAGTTTTTCCATCATTTGCGATCAATCGTTCTATCATCTTCTTCAAAAATCTTAGCTTTCTAAAATTAGTAACTTGCTTTGTAACTCAGTAACTAACTTCATTCACTGCTCAGTTCCTAACTTGTTCTCGGTGCTTGGTAAATGAAATCGACTAACATAACTATATACTGACTGACTTTGTCTAGCTCGGTAGAGTAACTCTTTTCAGTCATCACTTAACTCTTTGCAATCTCTTACTTAATCAATCAAGTGTACTGACTAGATAACATTAAATATATAGTAGCAAAAAACTATATCAACATTGCCTAATCTGTATTTGTCACCCATTTAACCTCTCCTTCTTATGATATGGTAACTCAATAAAAATTAGTAAATCAATTGCTTGACATCAATCACAAAATAACAACTGATCTAACCATTTCTACAAACATGTATACCCATTATCACTCGGTCTTCATCATCTCCATCAGTTGATTAACACCCTCTGTTCATCACATAGATGTCTCACTAGTCTCACGGTCGGTGGATAACTCAATTGGAATTGAATGTCAGGAAGTCATGCTTGCAAAATAAAACCAATGAGAAATCATCAAAGCATGATCAAAACTCTGGATAAAAGTACAATGACTGGCAGAAAATCTGAAAAATATGCCAAGGAATCCAAATCTATGATCGTAAAAGATAAATTTTGGCGTTAGGACATTGAAAAATGCTCACTATTCTCCATACCGAAAAGTAAAGAAAGGGAAACAAACATAAGGACTCATACAAGTAAAAATTACATGTCGCATGAGGAAACAATATGATACGAGCATATACATAGGATAGACGACATTATAGGTGTTCAAGAAGGTACTTGTACGAGTTAAAGGTGCTTCCCAGATGACAAATATAATGGACCTATACGACAAAAGATTTTAAGGAAATTTTTCGTACAATTTTTTATTGCATAACCATATGATGCAACGAATCCTACGACCTAAAATTGACTCAAAACATGAAAAAATTCAACCAAAAATTGTAAAAATTGAATCACACAGAAATTTTTTTGATCACTCACTGGTGGTGGGTAGTTTCTGGGCCGATTGTGTCGCCTCATCAGCTCAAATTAGTGTGATTGCACGGGGACCACCATTTTGGATTAGAGAAGGTTTTCTAGTCTTCTAAAATTTGCAAATGAAAATGATTTTAAAATGACCCTTTTGACCCCTTATATAGCCTTGGCCCTCATTTGGCCTAATTTTTTACTTTCTCTGATAGATGTGAAAATTGCACCCTTAGGAAATTTGATGATCCTGAATCCATTTTTTAGGATTGAAATTGAAATCTGACGTCATTCTGCTAGTCAAAATTGCAAGTCAACTTTCTAGTCAAATACATTTGATCGATGACACCATCATCACCAAATCCATCTTCAATTTCCTTCCCCATCAACTAAACTAGATATCCTCCATCTCAATCCAAGAGAGTCAACCATGGTCAACACTACTCAACTTTTTATCAAAACTAGTCAACAAGACCTCCAATCAAGCTTAAATCAAGTTCTCTACCATCTGTGACCTAATCCAATTATATCAATATCAAATCCAATGCTTTCCATTAATCAAATCAGTTGCAATCAGGCTTTTCACCCTACCAACATTTCAATTTCAATCTCGAGGGGGTAGCATCAATATATTAACAATCTGAATCTTAACCATCAAAACTCATTGCTAGGGGCATCTTAGCTCCATACAAGATTGAGATTCTTTCTACACAAGTGATTTCATCGCTTCACATCAAGTTACTTGGACAAACATCTAACCCAGTTGAATCTCTAGGGGCATACTAGTTTCATGACACCACATCAATTTGGTAGTGTCTCCTAATCAGGTGATTTGATTCATTAAGACCCATATCAAGTCAATTATCCTGATCAATCTATCAAATGTAAATCAATCTCATCGCACCACATCATGTTGATTGATCATTCTCATCGCACCACATCATGTTGATTGATCATTTAAAACTAAACCAAAAATTTCAAATCTACATCACATTGATCAATTTCATCACTCCACATCAAATTGGTTGATTGTCATATGCTTTGGATAGATATTGAGTTTCATCACTTCACATCAAGATGAGTATTCAAATCTCTCTATTGATCTTTGTTCGATCAAGCTCGGAGTCAATACTATCAGTCTTCGCTCAGTCAAGTCAGGAGCTGATATCTTCAATCTCTATATCAGTCTTTTCTCAATCAATCCCAGAGCTGGTATCTTCCATCTTCAATTGATCTTCATTCAATCAAGTTTAGAATTGGTTCTAATTAGGGATAGTTTCATCACTTCACATCAAGCTATTCCTGATTGATCATTAGATGTTCTTTGAATCAACGCGTTGCTAGCACATCGATTCAAAGAGGGGCAAATGTAATCACCTAAAATTGGTCTAGTAAACCTATAGCCCCTAATTTAATTAATTGGCCTTAAAATCCTAAAATATAAAGGCCTTCACTACCAAACCTTAATTATGAAAGAAAACCCTACTAATCCCCCTTTGCATAATTAAACCAAGGTCCTGAATCAAATCATCAACTTAATCCTAAGTCAAGATTGAAGAGTTATTTAATCACTATACATTGCATACTTAAATAAAGGTTCTTGCACTTTTATTAGATGAACCCATTCACACATGGGTGTGCACACTTAATCTTTGATTACAAAGTGATTAAAATGGGATTTACCAAAATTTTCCTCATTCTCCCTCAATAAACACAACTTTGACCACTCAATAACCTCTCACATGAATTTAAGAAGAGTGCATCTCAACTACCCTTCGCAGTCAAATCTCAGTCGTCCATTTTGAGGAAGTTTCTATAAAAGGGATAGCTCTCCTTGTGGAAGGAGGATGCATTATTGAAGTAACTTTATAATGTCATTTTTATTCTAGGGTATCCTCATTGTAGAAGAACATCTTAATTCTAGAATAGCACTTGCATTTTTTCTTAGATAATTTAATCTTAGTTTCATTTATTAGTATTTTGATGCAGCTTGTTATATTAATCTCATGCTAGTTCATGCATTAGCTTAGTTGCATTTTGCACATCATTTCCATGTCTTGAAGAGAAAAGTATGCAAGTTCAGGCATCATGCTCACCTTTGAATCTTCCATTTTGGAGTAGTCTAGTCACTTATTCCTGTGTCAATCTGATGAGAATATATTAAGAGTCAAAATCTCTTCATCTAGGAAGCAATAAGTCAATTTTGGGGGGTTTTGCACAGTATTGGAGTTAAATTTGATGATTATTGACCCCTAAGTTAATAGTTTATTGAGTGTAGGTTTGTTGTAGGTTAATACCACATTTACACCACATAATAAGTATGATTGAATAAATTTTTTTTCCAAGAGATTCAATTTGGTATCATACTCTTATGGCTTATATTCCTTTTTTTATATGAGTATTGGATTGAGTAATTTGAAAGACTAGGTGATTGAGATATAGGCCTAAATGAATGATATTAACTAATTGAAAAAGTGCAATCTATAGAACATGTACAAAAATGGAAGGAGAATTATGTGGTGAAATTGTATCTAAAATCTGGGCTAAAATCTAAATGTCACTATCATCAAGGACATCCTTGACCTACTAGATGAGTTTCTAAACACCAGGGACTAAATATGGGACCCTGAGAGCTTGTACTTGCTTCCTACAGAATTTCAACTATTTTGGGAGGTCAAAGTTTCTCCAAGGTCCCCTGGCCCATGGCTAGTGTGCCCCAAATTCCCTTGACTAGGAAAAGGGCACCCCAAGCTCCCTTGATCAGTTTTATAGTGTCAAAAATTAGGGAGAAGGTTTGTTATGGTCTTCTTATCACTTTTTCATCTTTTATCTCTATTAAAATCCTGTAACTGGAATTAGATCTGCACATAAGAGGAGAAAAATGGTGCTTAGGGTTGTATAGGTGTTTTCCTTAGTCAAACCTCAAGTTGGGATTCAACTCTACAACGTTGATGAATTAAAATCAAAATCTAACTTGAAATGCTTGAATTAAAATCATTATACCTCCAATTGATGATACAATTTTCTTAGTATAACTCCTCCATGTGGTGATGCAATAACATGATAAAAAATCATGAAATCATAACTATAATAATAATTGAATATTCCTTAATGTACTTTTCTACTTGTTGAATCAAATCTTCTCTTAAAGAGTTGTGATAATGTATCACCTCACTACACACAAGATTGTACTCTGAACTATCTTTGTACCCTATGAGGCAAGTACTACTCTAAGATATGGATAGTCCTCCACACCAACCAAAACTACATGTGTACATATGGTAGATAGTGTCAATCATCCTCCCAAACCTCACACAACCTCTATAATCTCCATTTAAACTACATCATCTCATCTATGACTCAATAGTGCCAATACCCCAAAATTCAGACCCTAGTATAGTGCAATAAACCCCCATACCTCTATAGATAAGGCTCATCTAATCTGTGATCCTATACTCCTACTAGCCTTCATATGACTATGCACTCCCACACCCAAATGTGTAGTAGTATAACTTTAAAATTGAGGTTCCTATAACCTCAATATGTGCACATATGTAGATCCATGTATAGCTATCCTAGTACGTAATACCCCCTTACATATGTCACCCCCTCTATCATTCTAAAGATAACCCTTCCCCAAACAACCAAATACTCGTGTCCACTCAAATATACATGTTATCACAAAGTTCACACCCATGCTTGGGGTTTGACCCCCAAGAAAACTTGTGAAACATTGAAACAACCTCTCAAGTGTGGGACTTGTGTACGTGAGGCTGAATCTGTGGAGAAGGTTGGCTTCCTTCCAATGAAGATGCACCTAAACTAATAACTTTGAGGGAAAAGGGAGAATAAATTCAGAAAGGGAATGGGGTGATGCACCCACTAATACATTTGGGGTGAAATTGCGACGGGGGGCAGATGTTATGTGTTTTTGGCTTTTTTTTTTTCAATTATAACCCGACAACGTCGCAATTGCGACATTAACGGGATATAAGGCAAAAAAAAAAGAGAAAACGTTGTCATTTCTATTTTCAATTGCGCCGAGAGGGAGCAAGGGAGCTTTGGTGTGCCTCTTTCCTGCGGAACAGTGGTGCTTGAGGTAAAAATGATTTCTTCTCTTTTTCTCAGTTAGCATTTGAGATTTTCCACCTTTCGTTAAACCTCTCACAGCACTGTAAGTTTCCAACTATGACATTATTGTTTTCATTGATTCGGTTTCTCATTCTTCTATTTCCCTACTTACGCTTCGCACCGCATCAACTTTTTGTATTATTTTTTCCTGCGTAGGGCTTTTGTTTCTTGAATTTATTACAGTTCTGTTTGCAGTGGCTCTCAGGAGTGCCTCCATTATTATTTTTTCATCTTATTACAGTTGTGATTTTACTCGTTTTAAGAAAATGGCCTCAAAGACTCTGACAACTTGTTGACGTGGGACTCTATTTGGTCCTGCACTATTTGTTTGATAAAAATCCATCACTTAGATGTGGACTGCATCTATGCTATGTTTTTTGATAAGCGTCAGAGATTGTATGATCTTCTGTTATCCTAAATGCGGCAACGTTTTGCAATAATCCTCCCTGAAAAATCCAAAATGGGTGCTTTGGAACAGGGCACTGGAGATCCGCATAATTTTTTTGCCAGGCATGGTATTAACATTCCTCCCTCGTCTTTGAAAACTACATAAATCAGACGCGGATATGCAACTAGGTTATAGACATAGACCCAAATTTAGATGCCAAAGTGAGAGCTATGAAATAGGGTGTGCTCGTTCCCCGCAATAATAACAAATTGGATTATTGTTGTATGTTATATATGTTTTGAATTAACATCGCTGAATGTTTTGTCGAATGCAATGATATTAATTCTTGTTTCCTTCTTGAAAAAATCATTTACCCTTCAGAGGCCTTCAAACTGATTCTGAGTCACATCCTTGAGGGAATGATCATTGTTGCTTCTGAATCTGGACCTTAAGATATTTCACAATAGTTACTTTGACAATTGTATAATCCACAATTCTACACAATCAAAGTTGATCTCTTGCTTCTAATATTCCCTTGCCAATGTGCATCACATTAACTTAAAAGATTTAGAT
>MU225192.1:1554134-1569682 GCA_018584345.1 Thuja plicata | reverse complement strand
TGGCACTTATTGCATTCTGCAAATAGGTACTGAAAATATTATTAAGATTTACTACTCGAATGACATTTGAAAACTCTCTTGTTTTAATGGTGGGATTCTGAATTTGATTTTAACAGAAGAGCCAATTTGTGGGACACACATGATCCTTATCATTATGTCAGACTGGAACAAAAACAAGACTACGATGTGCTATTAGTGGGAGGAGAAGACACAAGCAGTGGTATGAAGCCTAAAGATTACCACGATCCTTACGCTCAGCTTGAGAAATGGACTAGGGAGAGGTGGACTACTGCTCAAGAGGTCTTGTACAGGTGGACAGGCCAGGCAAGTTTTCTACTCCAAAATAGAGTCCAGTAAAAGCGACGTCCACCCCCAATTTTTTTTTTAATTCTATCTTGACACCGTCGCAATTGCGATGTTCACCCCAAAATTACGACGGGGTCGCTGTATTGGCGACGCCCAAAAACCGTCACAGTTGCTTGGGTGTTTGTCGCACTTGCAACGTTAACCCCCAGAATTACGACGGGGTCGCTGTATTGGCGACGCCCAAAAACCGTCGCAGTTGCTTGGGTGTCCGTCGCAATGGCGACGTATACACATATAATTACGACAGATTTCCTGTATTGGCAATGCCCCAAATGCTAGGGTTGATAGGGCTACATAGCGACGGATTGAAGTCGTAATTGCGATGGAAAAGGAAAGACGTCATATTTTGTGACTAAAAAATAGTGACGTCTATTCCTGTCGCAATTGAGATACATGGCAGTCGCAATTGCAACACATAGTCATCGCAAATCGACCACAAATGTATTAGTGACCAGATTGAATATATGGTTGTCCCTACCTATAACTACACAAAACATCAATAAAACACCCAATATACACAAATATCAAATCTAATCTATCCTCCTAGGACTCATATGCATGCCAAAACTAATGATATGATACAATGGAGATAGTTCTCATGATGTAGCATCCATGAATACAACAACACAACATACAAACAAGGAGAACAAAAGAGAAACAATCCATACAAGGCAAGAAAATGTATAGTATATTAGGCTGGTAAGATAAGGTAAAAATAAGGATTTTTATTAATGCATGACAAAAGGAAATTACAGTTACAAAGCATAGCTATTGCAAAGAACTAGAGAAAACCCACCTATAAAATATGGACAAAAATTGCCTTTATAAATCAGGCATAACTCTGATTACAACATGAATTTCAAACCCCAACTAAAGTGGAGTTAGGTTGCAAAAGGAAAAAGAAAACAAATCAGATCCAAAATCTGATTTCTATTTGTAACTTGAATCCATGAAGTGACAAAAAAGGCCAAATGAATGCATTTGATAGATGGAAGGGACAAACCTTATCCATGCAAGAAGTAAATGAGCATGGGGATGCATTGGCGTCATGTTTATAGAGCTAAAGAAGTCACTCGACATTGACTATTCAATCTTACAACCATGTCATGGCCACTAACAGTCAAATCATGTTGCTGGCAAAAAAATGTCAAAATGGAAAATGCAACATGTTAACTCACCTTGCACACCTGCACGAAGCACCGCCACACATATTGATTCCTCACAGGGATGCGGGGAACAAATCTCTTTTATATCCTTGGCGCGTGGCTCCTTGCATACCTACAAAGATCATTTCCTTTTAGCTCACACCATTGTGGGGCTACGAGGTGTGAACCCTCTTTTTTTAACACTGACCCTGCACATCTGCAAGCATCAAGGAAATTGTATTGTAACACTGTGGGGTTGTAGGGGAAAACCACGATGTGGGATAACACAATGTGTTGGCCCACCAGATATTTCGGTGAGACGTGCCATTTCGCTAAGAAACCCTTCTTCCCTCTTCAATCTCCAATGTTATATTGGCATCATCACATTTTGAAGAGATCCTACACATGTCTCATCGACATTCATCCTTATTCTATTTTGGAAAGACAAAAGGGAAGTTCCAACAAAACAACAAGTGAGCACAAGGGAGAGGATACAACGAAAGGTTAGCCACTGGAACATGACATGTTAGCCCACTAATATTGAGTTTAGCCCATGATAATGTGTCTCAGATTGGTTATCTATGATGGGATAATGGTGGCCAAAATAGCCAACACTTCCAATAGGCCCATGTTGATCAATCCTACCAAGTATAGGCGAAATGCCTAAAATCCACTCTACATATCCCTATTAAAGTTCATTTGACTATCTAAAAGTCACATTTGATTACCTAGAAATAAACACCTTATGTAGTACTCTCACAACTCAATAGAGTAGTCCACTAGGGCTCCTTGGATGATAACATGAAATAACCTCCATATGTCTTCTAGAGTACTCAAAGCCTCTCCTATGAGTAGGTGGAAAGAACATGTCTCACTATCCCACTCTCCACTAACACAATTATCATTACTAGGCGGGCACAAATGTGGGGCCATCTGCCAACCCACTCTAACACAATCACTCCCAGGAACTCCTGCTCCATCTTTTCGAGCTCCAATTATAACTATATATTCCCTGACTGATGCTTGTAAAATTTGATTACCCATAAATACTCCTACAATCCATTCACCACTCTTATTATCCTTTTTCATATCCTTAGCACATGTATTGATCCCCAAGTTTAGGCACTAAAAATTGCCCATGCAATCACCAGTTGCCTGCATTGAACATCACAAGTGTTGAACCGGCTACCAGATGTGGCCTTTGGAGAACATGCACTAGTCTACCATAACCTACCTACTTTTGTGCCTGCACATGTGTAGTTTTTAATGAATGTGATATTCTATATGTGCATGCATTGATAACCAAGGCATAAGCTTCATTCCACAGGCATACACACTAATAACCAAGACACATTTATTGATTGACAAGGAACAAGCATTGATTTCTAGATCAGTGCCTCCACTTTTCTTAGCCTAATCCTAATCTAAGACCCAAAAAATGGAAAAACCGCAAGTAGCGATCGATGACTTACCAACTCCCCATGCTCTAGCGGCTTTTGGAATCACCGAACTCACTACATGTGATGCATACCCCCCTCATAATTTTCACCATCTTTATGCCTTTTTAACCTTAAAGAGATCTAAATTTTGAATTAAGAGAGTTTAAATGAGCTCTAATAGGCCCCCCCATAGCCTATTTATAGCCCTTATTACCCACAATATTCATTTTATTTCTACTTTCATTGATTTCTACCTTTTTTCTCTATTCCTTTGTCAAACTAAGTCATTCTTCCCCTTCTTCTCCTAATTATCCCATCATTTTTCAAGAGCTTTCCCTGATGCCCTAATTTTTGTGCCAATCTCTTGAGGGGGCATAACCCTTCCTCCATCACTACTATGCTACGACCTCCCTATCCATTCCGGCACTCATGTTGTGGCATATGTTTCTCTTCTTTGACACAATATCATTTTAGTCACCACGTCAAAGAGGGGCAAAATGTAGACACCCTAAACTCAACTATGCAAATTTATTAAATTTGTGCCCCTAATTATTCTTCATTATTTTTATCTTTTTTACATAATTAATTACAAATTCCTTTATGCTTCTAAAGTTTAATTAATTTTAATTAATTAAATGATTCTAACTATTCTTCCTAAAGTTTAATTAATCTTAATTAATTTTAACCTTATCTTAATGTCCTATTTTTTCTAAATCCTGAGTAGTTAATGAATTCTTTAAATAATTAACTAATCCCTTGATTCCCAGTCTCATTAATATTTCCTTAATTTTTAAATCCCCTCTTACAAACATGTGACATGTGACATGCATATGTCACTTTCCCCCAATTCTAATTGAACATGTGACCAAATATGTTATGTCGTGCTTACACATGTCAGAGGTAACAACTCCCTTCCTAGCCACCTGACTAAGTCCTCTTTTCTCCATATATCACCTTTCCTCTCTTACACCTCATCCACTTTCCCATTTTTGTTTCCACTTGTCATCCTCATCTTCTTCCCAAGGTTTTCTCATACATGTGTGAGAACACTTTCCCTCTTCCTCATGACAAGTGATCTTCCCAATGCTTTGATAATTTCCATGAGGCTAAGACTTCAATCCAACTCACCTCCTCACATTTAATCCTATCATTTCATAACACTTTGAATCTCAAGCCTCAATTTCACCTCTTCCAAATCTATAAATTAGAGCCTTCTCCCTTATCCACATTATGCCAAAATTCTTATAGAGATCACATTGTTATGCTGCTCAAAGTCCATTCCACACACATTTCACATAGCTTTTAGTAAATCCAAAGAGCAATTCAAAAGGATATGGGTGTGTCTATTTTACCTCAGTATATTGAGGTAATATAGGTCTTTAGAATTGGTTTTATTCTTATATTCTTAATTTCAATCTAATACTTTCTCATATGCAACTATATCGTTAAGATCCAACCAATATCCCATTCATGTAGTCATTTCTTCTCATGTTATTTCTACATTCAAAATCTTTATGAAAAAACTTATTGTAAGAATAAAAGTAACCCTAAAAGGATTGAGAATACCTAGGAATAACAATTTGTTTATGGAAGGATCTCTTGAAGCCTTTCTTCTAATAATTGACCTTTGTATATTCATCATCCAATCTTTGCTTGTTATTTTTAGTATTCTTAGAGTCCTCATCACAAGCTTCATTCTTCATCATCTTGGGGGTCTCTTTAGAAGCATCTAATATTGAGTTCTGACCCTTTCAAGTCCAACACCACCCTTATCATTCTAGGATTTTTGGTTGTTGATTATTTATTAAAGAGTGTTGGAGCTTTCCTTGAATTTCAAGCTTTTATCAACTTGGTCCTTTGATTTCTCCAACTCTTTCCTTAGAGAGAAAACTTATTCTTCAAGATTGGAACATTCAACTAATTTGTCATTGAGTTTATTATTAGTTAATTTGCAATTTTAATTCCTTAATCAACTTGAATTTTCAAATTGGTGATTGTTTCTTCTAATTCTTCGAGATTGGTGTTTAGGGAATCTATAACCCTCTTTCCTTCCTCAACTTGAGCTTTCAAATTGGTGATTGTTTCTTCTAATCCTTGATTTTGATCTTAAGCTCTCTATTTTCCTTGCTTGCAATATATGTATCTTTTAGTGTATATGAGTTCTCCTTCCTTGTCAACTTCACAATCATGTTCATTTAAGTTTATTACGTCCTTGTCATATTTTGGAGGATTGGGTAGTGCATTAGACCTCATTTGTTCAATTACAAGATCTACCTTAGTTCTTGGGACATTTCAAAGGAACCTTGATATGATATTAATTGTTAAATACACCAGAATACTAAGAGGGGGTGAATCAATATATTCTCAAATTCAATCAATTCAACTAGCAACTTCAATTTTAATCTTCAAACTAGACCTGCCAAAAGGAAATTCAAAAAGATAAACACACACATCATCATTGCACATTAGGACACTAGATTCATGTGGAAAAACCAAGAATATAAAAACCACAGTGAGAAAGTCACTTGGATCTACTATCCAAATCAAGCCTCACAAGTGAAATCGAGAATAATTATTCTTTATGGGCTACAACCCAAAGGAAGATGCAATTCCCTTAAGACAAGATGTCTTTACAAAGATCGACAACTAAATTGTCATAAAAGATGCATCTTCTACATACATATATTATAGTTCTATTTTTCAAAGACTTCTTCAATACTTATAACTGATTTGATCTTGTATTTATATCATCCTCAACCTTTCAAAACATCAACTAGGTTTTCTCCAATATGGCTTATAATTAAAAGCATGTAATACTTTACTATTTAGCCTCAAACACATTTATTATGGAAGCTAACAAGTTGTGACCCAATATAAGGTTCAATTGAGCCCAAAAACCTCTCAATATGTCCTCTAAAGAAAGTGAAAACAATCAGGATCATACCATAAGTGAGAGATCAATTTATGTCATCCCAATGACAATAAATCACCAGAACCATCAACTTTGTTCCTTTGTGCTACCAGAGAGAGACAAATTTCAATATACAGATCAATATGTGAACATTGTTATCCTTGAAAAGTGTCACTCTAAGATTATTTTATTGTATCTGATAGTTACACACTAGCACAAGTATGAAAACCACTAATATAAGTTAAACAAAGCATATTGGTTCAATAGTATCATACTAACACTTTGAAAGCTAAACTTGTGGAGCACCAAACAATTTGAAACTTGAATAGAATGTACATTAGAAATCTCTTATCATATCCTCAAAAATTATTAACCATATCTATTAGTCCAAAGGAATGTGAAGCATTAAGGCTTTTCCTCTAAGACTCTTTACTCTACCTTGGTATAATCCAGTAAATAGTTATCTTTAACTTTCTCTTTGGAATAAGTTGTGACATGAAAATTTGAATATAATATCTTTATTGATTGACAAAATTAACTTTTAAACTGCAAGACAATATCTTGTGACACAGAGGAATGTGGACCAAATTTTGGTGACATTGCCTTAGAAGATACTCTATTTGTGCCTTAGACAATTTAAGAACTTATGCATTTTTATTCATGACACAAATGAAGTTTGAGACACAAGTGCATAACTAAATTTCTCTTAACATATTACAGTTTACAAGAGCCAAACTATAATTTTGCACAACTGAAGACACTCATATCATGAATAAATTCACCATGAACTTCAAAAGATAAGGTCAAACTATCTTTCACTATGTGCTACTGACTCAACCGTATGCATATCAAAGATAATGTACAATTGTTGCACAATATATGGATAATCATCATGAACTTTAGAAGATAAGGTGTAAATAATACTTAAAACACTTCCAAAATACTTCATGTCATGGTTGACATTAATTATACACCAATCCACCTCTTTTTGATGCAAGTATCTTATGAGTTCGTGTTGATGAAATGTCAACATATTGCAAAAAAATCAATCTTTGTCATTCAATACTTCTAGATTGCTTTATGTCATGGTTGACATCAATCATGCACAAATCCACCTCTTGTCATACAAGTATATCATGAGTTGACATCAGTGACAACATGTTGTAACACTATCAGATTCTTAGAATACATAATAATGCAGAGCCATAATACAATGCCCTCCTCATAAAATATGTATTCTTTCTATGGTAAACAAAGCACACAAAATATCCAATGTTATATTTATGACCTAATGATAAATGATTAGGATTTAAAATGGTATATTATAAATAAAAATTTGTTTTAGAGGTGCTGCCCCTAAAGACGCCCCATCGAGGTGCATTGTCTGCAACCTTCAACAAATCCCCTCCCCTTGCAACCTCCCATACTCACATATCAACAATAACCTTTCTATCAACAATACCTTGTTATTATAGGGGTCGAGCCTGCAGTGCAATAAAGAGATTGTCGTTGCAAAGACTGTGTTGATACAAAAACTCATGTTCTATTCCCTATCCAAGTTATTCATAAGTGAATATTCACATGGGTGTCATCAAAATTTTCACACATACCAAGTAAGGTATTGTTCGCAGGTGGAGAGGCCAACTAGTGCTGCCAGCGTGGAGGTTCAATGATGACTTGGTGGATTGGAGGTTTGGCATAAATCCCAAGACAACAAAAATACAAGACGCATAGTAGAGATAAGGGGGACGATAGTGCAAGAGAGATAAGGGGACAAAAATGATTGAGAGATAATGGTTTTCCAAGCAATAGAGAGATAAGGCACCTTGGAAGCATAAGGCGACACTTAGATTTGTAGAGATAAGAGAGAATTTTACTATAAGTTGGAGAGATAAGGGTATTTAGAGATATAATGAGAGATGGAAAGATATTATAATTCAAGTATAATAAATCTAGGAGGTGTTAATGTTAGGAATAACAGTCCACAAGCACAATTGAGAGGGGGTGAATCAGTTGTGATATAGATTATTAAACTTTATAAACCAAATACATAATATAAATGATAACACAATAACATAATCCTTTGTTGTCAAGGAAACCATGTTAAAGGTAAAACCCCGGTGGGAATTAGCACCCACAAATGATGTACTGACAGTATAGTATCCCTGTTAAAAGATTTAGCCATGTTAGGAGATTATTACAATATTACAGTACATAGTCCCTGTTAAAGGACATACCTTGTTAGCAGTCAAGAGTAACGGTGGGCTCACTACCCAGGCACACTGCCAAAAGAATGTTAAAGCCACCCTCAAATCCGAACAAGTGTATATCAGAAATATACAATTCAGTGAACTGTCTGATAGCAACTATCTTTTCTTGGTCAGTTCCAATCAAGTACTCTAATCACAAACTCTTCTCTACATCCAGAAGCCAATCAATCTTCACAACTTCCACACTTCTCTATCTTAAAATTACCTTCTCATCATTCTACTATCACATCTTTTCAAAAGAAAAGATCTCTCATATATACCCTATTACAATAATTGATTAGGTCAGACAATTAAGCTTTCCCAATATACAAATAGTTAAATTAACCCCTTGCTAAGATACACAAGGTACCTAAAACAAGTAAACATCAATTACAATATATCAGATATACTCCAAGATCCGTAATCCATGCTCACAATTCATAATACATGCTACATCACTGAATTCGGCCCCCAAATAGGTCTCCTCTAGAATACACGTCACAAATGACATCACCAACAATCTCACGACTATCAATAAAAAAAAATTGTTCCTCAATGTGTCCTCTATCATCCCTTAAGCTCACATACTCTGAATCATCTTCACCTGTAAGATATACCCAAAACACAGAGACCTGCTCTGTCAAGCATCAATGTCATAGTCTAGAAAATAGTCTTCACTAAAGAATTTGTAACATCACCAATATGAAATATTAAGCCAAGTGATCTTAGGAATAAGGTCACCACACATCCTTCTTCATATCCTTATCTTCAATCATTCTGTTTCATCCGTATAGTGTTCGTACACTTCTGTCAGTCATCATACAATAGTAATAACCAGTCTGTTCACTCCACATAAATATATGTTAACATTAGTGACAAAAAATAAATATCAACAACATCAGTAGTACCCAAATCTGATATCATCCAAAAATATCCCCTTTGGCATTGATGGTAACATATGGGGAAATCCATCAACCCAAAAAGTACTCTCTCAGTATAATATTCTCAATATCCTCAACACAAATCTCCCTAAAATAGTAGGGATTTTCACATAAAATCTCTCCCCCTTTGGAAACAATGGCAAAGAGTGCCATAAATATTATGTAATCTTCTATAAGGTGTAGCTTTTTCAAATCTTCATGTCTAATAGCCAGGTGCAAAATCACCCAAATGTGCTCCATAGTGTTCCCGCGATCACTCCCCTTGAGGAGTAGATCTATACATCAAGTCTAGAAAATGATATAGCTCTAAAAGCCACTAGACTGATGCATGCCCACATCAATTAATTACCATTGGGAGGGGCTCTTTCCCCAAGCATGCTTTTGAGATATTCAAAAGCATCTTTTGGCAAAGGTTTTGTAAATATATCTTCTATCTGTTCCTTTGTGCTAATATACTCCAGTCTAATCTCTTTCTATGTAACCTTGTCGCTCAAGAAATGATACTTAATAGAAATATGTTTATTCTTTGAATGCATTACAGGATTCTTCAACATATTCAATGTGCTAGTGTTATCACAATGGATAACCACTGGCTCTTCAAAAATTATTCCAATGTCCTTCAGCAATTGTTTTATTCAAACAACTTGTGTACAATTTATAGCAGCAACAACATACTTTGATTCAACAATAGACTGAGCAATACAGTCCCGCTTCCTACTTAACCAAGAAACCAACCTTTTCCCAAGAAAAAATGCTCTACCACTTATACTCTTTCTATCATCCACATTGCCTGCTCAATCAACATCAGTGTAAGCTTATAAAATAAAGTCATTTGATTTTTCATACCACAATCCATATTCTATTGTTCCTTTCAAGTATCTGAAAATTCTTTTCACAACAGCAAGGTGTGTATCTTTAGGATCTACTTGATATTTTGCCACAATTCCAACTGCATTGGAAATATATGGTATGGTGTGAGTTAGATATTGTAGACCACCAATCATCGATATGTACTTTGTCTAAAAAACACTTTGAGTCTCATCGTTACTAGTCAGTTTGTATCTAGTCACCATGGGTGTCCCAACAGGTTTACAATCTTCCATTCCAAACTTCTTCAACATTTCCTTAACATACTTGGTCTGAGACATAAAAATACCATTCTTACTCTGATTATTTTGCAAACCAAGAAAATTTTTTATCTCACCAATCATTGACATTTCAAATTCATTTTAGATTTCTTTAGAGATTTTTTTACTCATTTTATTATTGCCTCCAAAAATGATATCATGAACAAAAACTTCTATGATTAAGATTCCATCTTCACAAGTTCTTAAATAGGCATGGTTGTTGTTAGTAATAAATCAGGGGGGGGGGGGGGGTGAATCAGTGGCCTCAAAAACTTATCCTTAGTTTAACCACCAATCAAATAAACCTTAGATTATTATGTCCCTACAAGATGCATGCCATGAAATACTTATAATGATTAACTGTCTGTTGGTTTTCCTTGCCTGCCCTTATTCTCCTTGATTACCGATAAGCAGTATAACTATTTACCAAAATACAGTAAATATGTAGAGTATACCGATAAATCCAGAAATGCATATGGGAAATGTAAAATAGTAAAGTAATAAACTATACACACATAACACATAGATTTTAACGTGGAAACCCTGTTAAGGGAAAAACCATTGGGACCGTTACCCCAAATTTTCACTCTTTTGAAGTGAGCCCTATTAGGAGCCAACCTTGTTAAAGGTTACAAACACAATGTTAGGTGTGACCTTGTTAGAGGATTTTACACATATAGGTTGTCACTTAGTATTAGGCATCTAATGCTACCATCCTTGAATCAGCCTCTCCCTTAGACTGTCAATAGGCATCGGACATATCCATTGC
Organism: Thuja plicata; assembly: GCA_018584345.1. Lineage (NCBI taxonomy): Eukaryota > Viridiplantae > Streptophyta > Pinopsida > Cupressales > Cupressaceae > Thuja > Thuja plicata. Next base: position 1,558,735 of record MU225192.1, on the reverse strand, counting down.
TACTTTCATGAATCAACCTTTTTGGCACTCCTTGGGATGTACCTCAATATATAGAAGACTGTTAAGTCCTTCTCTGTTAAGAGACTTAATGCTTCAATGGTTAAACTGAAACAAAATGACCTATTTCTAATGCAACTTGAATTGTAGATTTTCAGATCTATTTAAGTACATTACCTCTCTAATCAATGTATCAATTCAATTATTTTGTGCTCCATACTTTCTACTTTGTGATGTTGTGTTCACTGTTTGTCAGTGTCTGCAGAATTCCTTAGCTCTCCTTTAGCTTGATTGATCAATACTACATGAAGTTGATCTTCATCAATTTCTCTTCAACATCCTCTTTTTATTCACTCCCCTTAATCACTTTTCTGAGAATGTGAAAAATGAATTAAGCTTGTCTCTTATATAGGCATGATATTCATAGTTTCTTGATTCTTGATTCTTGGCGTGAAAAGCAATCTAGCCAATTAGATTTAAATCATAACTCCTGATTTGTCTCATAATTATCTTCTTGCCAACTGTACAAATCTTCTTTAAATCAATCACTTAACTCTGGTCAAATAAAACAAAGAAAACAACTAGTTAAGTCTATCTTTAGCTCTTGCCAGCTAGATATTTTATCATTTTCTGAACTCTCTGTTCCATTAGTTAACTCTTCAGTTAGTCATCGGTTACAACTGTCAGTTATGTCGGTGTGACTCCAGTTATCTTTGGGATCTTCGTCCGTCAGGAAACTCTATTTTCAGCTCGTCGGGCATCCTGTGGTTTGCTTCGTCAGGCAACGTTGTCTTCTGCTCATTGGGTATCATTGTGACTTTTCTTCTTTTCCTTTACCGATGGTGTGCACTCCATCGGTGTTATCTGTCACTTAGTGAATACTTGAATTTTATGCATTCTTGAAGGCATAACCTTTGTTCCATTGATTCTCTGAAGTCTTTGGCATTTTATACATGTCTGTACAGATGATATCAAGTTGACATCAATGACAATACAAATCATTAACTGATTTAATGCCTTGCATTATCTTCAACTTAACAATATCAAACATTTAATCAGTTACATGTCATCAATCTCTCCCTTTGGCATTGATGGCAACAAACTTATATTATCACACTGTACTATTTCTAATACAATATGAAATACAATTTATTGAGATTCATCAAACTACCAAACAGTTTGTTTTGATAACCGATAAAAATGTTTGACCGTCGGTAAGCTCTGTTTTAGCTTAGATTTGATTCTTGCAGCTTTCTGTGTTTCTTGTTCTGATGTGTTGCATCCTCTCCTTGTGTCAATATCTTTCTTTTGTCTATTCTTCACATTTGATGTCTTTCTCTCTTGTCAAAAACTCTTCCTTTATATTAACTCCTTACAAACTCTCCCTCCCTCTAGATATGATCTCTCCCTGTTGGAGTAATCTGATAATGGATAATCTTTCTTCTTTTTCTGAAGACTTTGATAATATCGATAATTTCTCTCCCTTTGACAACAATGCCAAACAAATATCTTACAGATATATGACATTAATGTCAAGTGATCTTTTCTCTCCTATCCATAATATATTCCTTGAATTTCCCTTATCCATCAGCAATACATCAATATGTTCTGGTGCTCGGCTCTGATATATACCTGTTGTATATAGATGTAGCTTTGAAGTTCATTTGCTTGCATCAACATCAATGATATTCTGAGAATATGTAGGCTGATGCAGCCTTCAGTCATTTTACTGACTGGTAGACAAGGGTTTGACCCCTAGTCTCTTTCTCAAGTACTCAAATGTATCCTTGGGCAGTGGCTTGGTGAAGATATTAGCCAATTGTTCTTTGGATTGCACATATTCAAGTATCACCTCTTTTTCTTGAACTTGTTCTCTTAAGTAATGATACTTGATGGCAATGTGTTTAGTTTTTGCATGCATGACTGGATTCTTGGAAATGTTTATTGCACTGGTGTTATCACAATAGATAGTCACTGGTTCTAAGATCTTCATATGTATACCTTCCAGTAATTGTTTGATCCATGCAATATTTGAGCAATTTGCAGCAGCATCAACGTACTCTACTTCTGCAATAGACTAAGAGATGCATCCTTGCTTCTTGCTAGTCCATGTGATAAGTCTGTCACCCATAAAGAGTGCTCCTCCAGTTGTGCTCTTCCGGTCATCAAGATTTCCAGCCCAATCAGCATCGGTAAACACCTTTAGTTCAAATTTTCCTTCTCTTCTATACCATAAGCCAAATTCCTCAGTATTCTTCAGATATCTTAGGATTCATTTCACAGCAGTCATATGTGATTCCCTGGGGTTAGCAGAAAATCTAGCAACAATTCCCACTGCATGTGCAATATCTTGTCTAGTGTGTACAACATACATGAGTTTTCCAATCATTGATCTATACAAAGTCTTATTTACCTTTGTTTTCTTTTCCTTTGTCAACTTACGTCCAGTAGCCATCGGTGTTCCAGCTGGTTTGGAATCTTGCATCTTGAATGTTTTCAGGACCTCTTTGATGTATTTGGACTCAGTAATGAAAATACCTTCACTTTGTTGAATGATCTGTAGACCAAGAAATAACTTGACCTCTCCAAACATAGACATCTCGAACTCTTTGCTCATCTCATCAGCAAATGATTTGCATAGCATTTCATTGCCTCCAAATATGATGTCATCAACAAATATTTTAGCAATCAAAGTCTTAGCGTCAGTATCTTCCTTCAAATAAAGATTACTATTTTCACTAGTCCTTACAAATCCAATACTTATTAGATAGGAATGAAGTCATTCATACCAGGCTCTGGGAGCTTGTTTCAATCCATAAAAGGCTTTGTGAAGTCTACATACCATGTTTCTCTTGTCAGGATCGACAAACCCTTCTGGTTGTTCAATGTATACCTCTTCTTCAAGTATTTCATTTAGGAATGTTGACTTGACATCCATTTGATATACTTTGAATCCTTTATATGCAGCATAAGCAAGCAGTATTCTTACTCCTTCTAGCCTAGAAATAGGTGAAAAGGTCTCTCCATAGTCTATACCTTCCTCTTGTGCATACCCTTTGCACACTAGTCTTTCTTTGTTCCTTGTGACTTCTCCATTCTCATTCATCTTATTCCTGAATATCCATTTTTTACCGATGACATTTTTGTCATCTGGTCTTGGCACAAGTGACCATGTTTTGTTCTTCTCAATCTGCTCAATCTCATCATTCATAGAACTTATCCATTCCTCATTATCTAATGCAACATTGACAGATTTTGGCTCAAACTCACAAATTAAACAATTTGAGTTTAAAAACTTACTTCTTGTTCTTGTACCAGCTTTCTTATCTCCTATGATCTAGACCTCTGGATGGTTCCTTCTTAAATATCTTGCAAGTACAGGTAAAATTATTTGTCTATCAACTTGATCATTAATTTGGCCTTCATTTTGTTCTTCATCACCTTGCACATTGTCTTGATCATTATCCCTACCGTCGATATTTGTAGCCTGATGCTCGGGAGTAATGATTTTTAGCTCAGGGGCTCTACATTGTTGGTAGGTGTAACATATAAAATAGAAGCACCTAAAATGTAACATATGAAATAGATGTCACATTTGAAATAAGTGGATGTTTGTGTGATTTGTGGGGAAGATAAGATGTTCCTTTCAACCTCAAATGCACAAATGAAAGATCCAAATTGATCAACCCAAAAAGGATCAATGCACAAATGAATCAATCATTTGGAAATGAGAGTAAAGAGGAAATATCTTAAATTCCCATTTTAGAAAGGAATGTATATGATAGTTCTAGGAATTGAAATGGATGAAATGAAGTACCAACCTTACAAAATTGCAGATCAAAGATTGCTGTTTTCTGAGATCTGTAGACTATTTCTGGAGATGCTGACAGTTGATACCGAACCGGAACATAGAGACGGACAAAACCCAAAAATATTTTTCCGTTCCAATGTCATCTTATGAAAAAGGTCGACCCAGTACCACTTTTTCCAACTCAATCTACTCAACTCTAAAAGTGTCCCTTTTCGCACAGTCCGAAAGAAATTTGAAAAGGGTATCCAGATCTGGCCTCAGATTTACAGTCCCGAACCTGTACCTACAAGAAAAATGTTTGTTTTTTGGGGGAAAGGGGTTTTCCTTGGTCAAACCTTGATTTTGGAATTAACCTCAAATATATATAATTGAAATTGCAGAAGTAAACAAAGTAAATTCATAAATTCACCTTGCTTATATGGAAGCCCTTGTGGCAGATTCGAATCCATGAATCCACAAGTATGTATGCATCAAATGGATCTAGAATGTAGAATGTATCATGTAGGATGTCTTCAATTAATCACTTTTAGATCTCCAACACCAAGTCTTGAATGGGTTCTTGAATTTGGAAGAGGCTTGGAAGAAGGTGGATGGAGAGATCACCAAAAGGGGACTATGTAGCTTGAATCCTTCAATGGCCTCCAATGGATATCCTTCATGAAAATAGATGCTTGAATGCTTGAGAATGGATGGATGCTTGCTTGAAATCTTTCTCCTTAGCTTGCTTGAATTGCACTTGAAAATCCTTCTCAATTGCGTAATGATGCTTAGAGAAAATGAGAGGAGAAAGCTC
>MU225192.1:1491079-1510987 GCA_018584345.1 Thuja plicata | reverse complement strand
TAACCTCGAGGAAGGAGACGTTTGCATCTTTGAGCAGGTGGACAATCCTGAAAACAAACTGAAGCTAAGAGTACACATTTTTAGGGTTGTTGAAATATGTACTCCTTATACATGGATTAAAGGCAGAAAAATTAATGATAACGTTCCATTACTTAAAAATTACTCTAACGAGAATATAAAATACGAGGTCCACTATTTGTCGGGTCCCCTTATCCCTTACCTGCTTGTCGTCTCTATTCTTTCCCTTTTCTCCCGTCTGCCTGTCTGTCCGATAATTATAATTGACACCGCTGCTATGAAGTCTCTCATTTTTACTCTCCCTCTTTTCCCGTTCACTCTAATCTGCTTCCTGTTCTTTTTTCCCTCCCTCTGCGTCTGCATTACCTGATTTATACGGGACCACTGGTGGAGAGGAAGGTCGCAACCCGTCCAGGCTGGAAACCCCAACCAAAGCGATGCCAGGACATAGCCTAGGGTGCCGCACTTGTTTCGCTCTGCAAGTGGTGGTAATAGGAAGTGTAAAATGAAGTTAACTTTTCTTTTTTTTTACCTTTATGCACGTGTTGGTCTAAATTTTGACCAACACGGGCATAAAAGTAAAAAAAAGAAAAGTTAACTTTTATAATGCGACCAAATAAAACAATTTTACAAGTTGGTCGAAAAGTTTGGTCGCAATTTGGGGTCAAATCTACTAGTGGATTGATGACATGTAACTGATTGAATGTTTGATAATGTTAAGTTGAAGATAATGCAAGGCATTAAATCAGTTAATGGTTTGTATTTTCATTGATGTCAACTTGATATCATTTGTACGGTCATGTACATAATGCCAAAGACTTCAGAGAATCAATGGAACAGAGATTATGCTTTCAACAATGCATAAAATTCAAGTATTCACTAAGTGACAGACAACACCGATGGAGTGCACACCATCGGTAAAGGCAAAGAAAAAGTCACAATGATACCCGACAAGCAGAAGAAAGTGTTGCCCGATGAAGCAAAATCATAGTGATACCCGATGAGTAAAATCACAGGATGCCTAGCAGATGGAGATCCCAAAGCTGACATGAGTCACACTGATGGAACTAGCAGTTATCACCGACGAGTAACTGTAGAGTTGACCAATAGAACAAAGAGTTCAGAAAATGACAAAATATCTAGCTGGTAGAGCTTAAGGATAGATTTAACTAGTTTTTTTATTTGTTTTATTCAACCAGAGTTAAGTAATTGATTTAAAGAAGATTTGTACAGTTGGCAAGAAGATAACTATGAGATTAATCAGGAGTTAATGCTTTAAATTAGATTGGCTGGATTGTTTTTCATGCTAAGAATCAAGAATCAAGAATTAAGGAATATCATGTCTATATAAGAGACAAGCATAATTCATTTCCATAATCACATACATGGGAAGGGGAGTGAATAAAAAGAGGATGCTAAAGAGAAATTGATGAAGAATAACTTCATACAGTCCTGATCAATCAAGCTGAAGGAGAGCTAAAGAATTCTGCAGACACTGACGAACAATGAAGCACAATATCACAAAGCAGAAAGTGTGGAGCACAAAGAATTGAATTGATACATTGATCAGAGAGGTAATGTACTTAAATAGATCTGAAAATCTATAATTCAAGTTGTATTAAAAATAGGTCATAGTGTTTTAGTTTAACCATTGAAGCATCAAGTCTCTTAACAAAGTAGGACTTAACAATCTTCTATATATTGAGGTACATCCCAAGGAGTGCCAAAAAGGTTGATTCATGAAAGTAGCATTGAAATTTCATAAAGCCTATTGACAGCCTAAGAAGAAGGTTGATTCAAGGATGGTAGCAAGATTTTTATAAAGCCTATTGACAGTCTAAGAAGGAGGCTGATTCAAGGATGTTAGCAAATAGATGCCCGATACTAAGTGACAACCTCTATGTATAAAATTCTCTAACAAGGTCACACCTAACAGTGTGTTTGTAACCTTTAATAGGGTTGGCTCCTACCAGGGCTCACTTTAGAAGAGTGAAAATTTGGGGTATCGATCCCAGTGTTTTTTCCCTTAACAGGGTTTCCACATTAAAATCCATGTGTTATGTGTATATGGTTTATTACTTTACTATTTTATATTTCACATATGCATTTATGGATTGATTGGCATACTCTGCATATTTACTGAGTATCGGTAAATAGTTTTATTACTTATCGGTAATCAAGGAGAATAAGGACAGACAAGGAAAACCGATAGACAGTTAAATCATTATTAGTATTTCATGGCATGTATCTTGTAGGGACTTAATAATCTAAGGTGTACTGATTGGTGGTTAAAGATTAAAGGATAAATTTTTGAGGCCACTGATTCACCACCCCTCAGTTATTACTAACACTAAAGAGGTGGGTGAAGTTACCCATGTGAACTGGAGAGATGGGTGGAGTAACCCATGTGATCTGATTAAAAATTATCTCTTTGAACATAATTGATTATTTAATTCATTTATGTAATTAAAGTTTTCAACATGTGAGATAATTGAATTCTTTTTTTATTTATAATTGCTTCATTGAATGAAATTAAATTAATTTAATAGAAATTAATTTAATTGGAAGAATTTAATTAGTAAGTTTAAATCTTTCAATTTAAACTATAGGAAATTGAATTTAATTAATTAATTAATGGTAATTAATCAATTACAGTTAATTAATTAATTAAATAAAATTAATTATTTAATTAATTTTAGGAATTTGATTAGATGATTTGGGGAATAAATTTAGAAGAAAATAGATGATTATTTAATGATTAAAAAATTGTTAATTAATAGATGAAATGAATTTAGAAGAAAATAGAAGATTAATTAATGATTAAAAAACTATTAATTAATAAATGAAAATTAGTATTTTTAATGTCAAGTCGCAAGTCTGTCCATTTTAGGGTGTCTACATTTGCCCCTCTTTGATGCAATGTGGCTTGTTGCAGTGTGTCAAAGATTCTTTGTTTTGATCCTGCCCCAGCTTGCCCCAGTGACAGTAGGTGGACTATATGCCCGCTCAACAAATTAAGCATAGAAAATGCGTCAGATGAGCATTAATTTGTTGAAAATGTGAATCACTATATGATGATGAAGAATGCATTCCTATGTTAGTTATGATGTTATTGATGATGGATGCATTGATTATATGATCTACTATGCTCATGTTTTGGATTTTCCTTATGCAATAAATGAATGCAATCTACTATGCACAAAATATCCAAGTAATGCATGTGTTAGAAGGAAGTTAGTTTGGAATGTTCTCTGGGATAAATTGATAGATATGAATTGATAGAAAGGATGGTTGACAATTGATAGATATAAATTGATAGAATGGATGAGTGACCCAAGTCGCTGTTGTTTTTCCAATTTTTTGTCATCATTGCATCTTTTTTATGAAATTCTAAAGAGTGTCCAATGCATCCAGATCTCAGACCATCTGGATATTGCTATGACCTCTTGATAACCAAAAAAATTAGAGAGATTGAATAGAAAGAGAACTTAGTGCACCCAAATATTGACCATCTGGATACAACTATGTTCCCTGTGTTGAAAGGAAAGAGAGCCAAAAGCACCCAGATATTGACCATCTAGATACCACTTTGTTCTCTGACCATATGAAAAAAGATAAAACCAAGATAGAATTCCAATTCACCCGGATCTTAGACCATCTGGATATCACTACGAACTCTTGATTTTGAAAAGAAAGACCAAAAACCAAGATAGAATTCCAATGCACCTAGATCTCAGACCATCTGGATACCGCTATGAACTCTTGATTTTGAAAAGAAAGACATAAAACCAAGATAGAATTCCACTGCACCCAGATCTCAGACCATCTGGATACCGTTATGAACTCTTGATTTTGAACAAGCAGAAAAAAGAGAAGGAATGTCCAATTATTTCCCAGGGTTAATCTCAGATCATGGGACTGTGTGGCTGCCAGATAAGTGACAAAACCTACCACATTTATGCTACCGCTACTCTCCTCACTTGGCGGATCCTAGAGTAGCATAAGAACATAACCATGAAATATAGACTAACATCTGACCGACGACTGACCTAGTCAACATTTTGATTTTTCCTTGATTTAGTTTGATTCTCTTGATTGGCTTGACCCTATTGATAAGATTGATATGCTTGATTGTCTTGATTGTGTCTGGTTTTAGTAATAGATGAATCATATAAGACTGACTTGTCTGGTTTTGAGTGTATCCATCACTATGTAAGACAATTGATTAATTGATTGATTTTGATCATTTTTGGTGGCTAATCAAGCCGTTTCAGATGGGCCCAATGCTAATTCACAAAGCTCATGGTTTTGACATTTGATAGATTGGCTTGATCGCCAGTTTGCTTGCTGAGAGATTTGATAGATTGATAAAGTTGTGTCAAATGGGCCCAATGCTGATTTGCAAAGCTCATGAATTTGACATTGATGGACTTGGCTTGATTGCCCTTTACTTTGTTGATAACTGAGTTAGTTTTATTGCTTGGGATTTTGCAATTTTTTTATTATTTTTGATGAAGATTGATTTTTTCAGGACATTTTGATATTTTTAGGATTTTTGATGATTTTTCTAATTTTTTAGGGATTTTTTCAGGACATTTAGAATCTCCCCGTAGTCTGGTGGACCAGTACTAACCATGGATAAGTGTTGGTGCTCGGAGGGGATTGTGCTTCTGGATATAGCTTGGGTAGTCAGTCTTGCATGCGAAGTTTGATCCAGCTTTTGATCTTGGAGTTCATTGATGGTGAAGCTAGATTTGAACACTTGGCACCTATTTGCCAGGTTTTCACCAAGGTACCTACTTAATAGCACCTATTTTCCAGGTTTTCACTAAGAGAGAAATTTTGTTTCTCTTTACTTTTTCACTTTTTTTTTGTTGTCGCCAAGGCGCCTGTTTGCCAGGTTTTCACCAAGGTAACCTTTTGTATTTTTTGATTTTCTTGGTATTTTATGGATATGTAGATAGTTTCCTTAAGCATTGAGACCTCTTGAGGTGCATGCTTTTTATGTATCTGGGGAGATGATCTCCTTCTGGTGTTTCTAGTTGGTATTCCCCACTCTGGGTAGATTTGATAATGACATATGGTCCTAGCCAGCTAGGCTCAAACTTTCCTGGTTTCACTCGCTCTGCTTGGTTCTTTTGATTTTTAATGAGGATGAGGTCTCCTACCTCAAAGGGGTTTGGCCTCAATTTCTTATAACAGTTCCTTCTAAGGCGATTTTGATAGCCTTGTAAGTGATTGAATGCATTTTGTCTTCTTTCGTCTAATAGTTCTAGTTCACTGAGCCTTGCTACTCTATAGTCTTCATCTGAAATTAGGTTCTTTAATGATATCCTTAGGGATAGTATTTCCACTTCGAGGGGTAGGAATACCTCTAATCCATATACTAAGGAGAAAGGAGTGGCTCTTGTAGGTGTTCTCACGCTAGTTCTGTATGCCCATAATGCAAGACTAAGTTATAAATGCTAGTCTCACCTTGATTCATTAACTATTTTCTTCAAGATTTTCAAAATGGTCTTGTTTTTTTCTTTAGCCTGGCTATTCCCTTGAGGATAATAGAATGAAGAGAAACCTTGTTTGATTTGGAACTGTTCACAGAGATCTTCAACATCTTTTTTTTGGAAAGGTTTACCATGATCCGTCAGGATGGTTTAAGGAATTCCATATCGACAGATGATATGGTTGAGTATGAAAATTGAGATCTGCTTTCCAATTATGTAGGTCAGGGGAATTTCTTCCACCCATTTATTGAAGTAATATGTTGCTGCTATGATGTATTTATGTCCATTAGGTGAAGGTGTAATCTTGCCAACTAGGTCAAATCCCCACATAGAAAATGGTAATGGTGAAGTGATAGGATTTAATTCTTGGGCTGGTGCATGGTTGAGGTCTCCATGAATATTGCCTACACCTTTGTACATACTTGTTTGCATCTGTCTCTACTGTGGGATAGTAGTATCCCATGTAGATGATCTTTTTAGCTAAGTTGTTTCCACCTTCGTGGGTTCCAAAAATTCCTTCATGTACCTCATACATAGCTCTCTAGGATTTCGTGGAAGTGAGACATCATAATAGTGTTCCTTCTAGACTTCATCTATATATAGTAGTTGCAAGAATGGTGTAACTAGAGGCTTGGTGGATGAGGGAATTTTTCTGGTTCCTAGACAAGTTGGGAGGTAAGACACTAGTTTGGAGGTAATTATACACGTCATGGTACCATGGGGTTTCAGGACCAACAAGGACACACGATGATTTTGTGATGAGTGCTTGATGTGATGGCATCATGAGTTTCTCCACTAGAAACTAGAATCTGGTTTCATTTCCTGGCATATCAATCAATGATGCTATGGTAGCCATCGCTTCTGCAACTTTGTTTTGAGCCCTTGGTATTTTCTCAAAAATGATGTATTGGAACTTAGTGCACAACCTGTCCATCTATTCTCTGTATGGTATTAGCTTCTCATCTTTTGTCATATATTCATTGTTGACTTGGATAATGACCAAATGCGAATCTTTGTAGACCTTATGGTTCTTGATTCTCCATTGAATTTTTGTCTTTACTCTGATGACTAGTGCTTCATATTTGGCTATGTTGTTTGTGCATGGGAAGTTGAGTCTGAAAGATATTGGAATTGCATCATTATTCAGAGTGATAAGTACTATCCTACTCCTGCACCATGGTTTGTGCATGAACCATCAAAGTATAGCTTCCATGTCTCTATTGTCAGTTGTAGTGTTAGAATAGACTCATCTAAAATTTAGAAATGATAGGCTGATGATCTTGAATAGGTGCCTCCACCAATTGATCGACAATCACCTGCCCTTTGATGGCTTTTCTACCTACGTATTTAATGTCAAACTCGCTTAAGATCATTACCCACTTTGCAAGTCATCCAGTGAGTGCTTCTTTGCTTAGTAGATAATTTAAAGGATCAATATGTGCTATCAACTTTGTTTGGTGACTCAACATGTAATGCCTCAGCTTCTAGGAAGCGAAGACAACTGTGAGGAATGATTTTTCAATGGGTGTAAAGTTGAGCTCATAGCCTACCAATGTTCTTCTTAGATAGTAGATAGCTGTTTCCTTACCTATGTCATCATGTTGTGCTAAGAGTATGCCTAATGCTGATTCAATTGCCGATATATATAGAAGCAATGGCCTACCTTGGACTGGTGGCACCAATATGGAAGACTTGAGTAGATAGTCCTTGAATATTTGGAACGCTTATTTGCATTATTCTGTACATATGAATTTAATGTCCTTGTGTAGTAGATATTGGAATGGGTGGCGCTTGTCTGCTAGCTGGGCTATGAAGTGCCTAATAGATTGGAGTCTGCCCTGTAACCCCCTTAGGTACCTTAGGTTGGTCGGTGGTGGCATGTCCAATATTGCTTTGAATTTCTCTGGGTCTACCTCAATGCCTCTATGTGACACTATGAACCCCAATAAATTCCCCGCTGTGACCCCAAATGCACATTTATTTGGGTTTAAATGGACCTTGTATTCCTGCATTCTATCAAAGATGGGTCCCAATATTTGTAGATGATCCTTTCTAAGATTGACTTGGAAAGTATGCCGTCAACATAGTCCTCCATTGTCTTGTGGATTAGATCATGAAAGATGGTTGTCATGGCCCTTTGATATGTTTCTCCAACATTTTTTAGACCAAATGGCATGACATTCCAACAGTAGGTGCCCCATGCACATGTAAAATCTATTTTGTGTTGGTCCTCTGGTGCAATCCTTATCTGATTATACCCTAAAAAGCCATCCATGAGTGATAGCATCTGATGTCCTACTGTTAGATCTACTATCATATCGATGTTAGGAAAAGGAAAGTCATCCTTGGGACAAGATTTGTTAAGATCTCTAAAGTCTGTGAAAATTTGAATCTGACCATTGTGATTTGTAACTAGTACTAGATTAGATATCTAGTCTACGTATGGGATCGATCTTATGAACTTAGCATCTAGGAGATTTTTCAATTCTTCCTTGACTAGTAATGCAACATGGGGATGTATCTTCCTCAGCTTCTATTTGACAGGTTTGGCGTTGGGTAGCAACGAGAGATGATGTAGAAAAATCTCTGGATCTAATCTGGGCATGTCTGAGTAGGACCATGTAAAATTGATCTTCCTTTCCTTGAAGAAACTGATGAACTATTCTCTCTCCTCTAGGGTGAGTGATTTTGCTAAGTAGATATTCTTTGGGTTCTTTTCATCACCCAAGTTGACTTCTTCTATTTTTTCTGCTAACAATGCTGACTTTTCCTCTGTCAAGGGGAGGAGTTCTTTCTTTCCATCTTCTAGTGCCTTAGTGAGGTTTTCACTAGAAGAAACATCTTGTTTTTATCCTTTTATCATTTTTTGTGCCAGTAAGCGCCTTTCGGTTTTCACTTACTGACGATTCTTTTTTCTTTTCATTTGTTTTTGATGACTGGAAAGAGGAGCTTCCTCCCCAAAGTATGTTGATCTGTCGAGGTTGATGGGGAAACCTATTTATGGTCTCCTGATGGAATTCCCTCTCTAAGTCCCATGAAGTCTGTGATAGCCTCATCATTCTTGAAGGTATCCATATCAGGGGGTCCTTTTTGATCCCACTCTATCAGTTCTGGGTGTACAAGACATAGGCCCTCATGGTGGGTTGGCTCTATTTGGTTGAATGGGACATCAAAGATGGTTCTGACAAACATAGACTATGATGTGGATGCACCACCTAATGAATTCCTATCGACATGTTTATCGATATAGGGTTGGTCATCTATGGTTAATTGGTTGAACAAATCATCAAGGTGTATGGTGGTGGCTGACCGAGGGGAATAGTCTAGGATTGATGGCTTAGATTCATGAATGGATCTCCACTCATACTCATGGGAGTCAATTTTTCTAGAAAAGCTCATCATATATCTCACTTCCCTTGTTATTGTGGATTGCTTGGTTGAGGGTTAATCGGGACTAAGAGATTCCCACTTTGGCTGGCAACAACTGTTGAAGTATGTTATTGATTAAGATGTGTTCTGGGTTTCATCCTCGGTGTAATTCTGGTATTTGTTCTTGATCAATGGGTATGTCTTGGATGATAGGACTGGTTCTTTTTTTCTCATAACCTAACCCTGTCATGTTTCTCTGGGTTGGTGGGAAAGACAATTCCATTAAACCTTGTTTTATTGCCCCTAGACCAGTTGTACCATCATAACCAAACCTTTGCAGCATTTTATAGCCAGTTCCATAGGTTGATACGGTTAGGGGTTGTTGAAGTGTCTCTTGTGGATCTTGATACAACCATGTATTGATATCTGAATCAAATAGGTTATCTTCTACAATGTCTCCCCATCTAACAAAGGTTGTGGGTGGACACCTGAATAGAACAGGTTCTGGGGTTTTTTTTGTAATAGCTAGTTGTGACATGCCATATGTTCTTGGGCTTTGAGGCATGTTTGTGATAGTGAAAGCTTCCTTGTAGCTATATTCACCACATCCCTTGTCAGTAATAGATATTTTTCCTACTTTTCTTATGATATCTTTTGGAATTGAATTTGATGTGAACGAGATACTTGCCTCTTGGTTCAAGGGAACCTGGTTGTCAGTACTAGTTTGAACCACATTATAGTATTGGAATGGATTTGGATCTCCCTCAACAATGATTTATTCCCCTTGGTATGGGAACTTGATGCACTGATGATATGTAGAGGGTAAAACTTGCATCTCATGTATCCATGGTCTCCCTAGTAACATGTTGTATCCAACTCTAGGTCTAGGATCTGGAAGGGAGTGTTCTTGACAAATAGACCAATCTGAACAGATAGAATGATAATACCTTTGGAGGATCTTTCCTCTTCATCATAGGCTCTAATGTTGATCCCTCTTGTGACATCAATACTAGATTCTGAGTAGCCTAATTTCTTGATTAACTTTAAAGTACAAATGTTTAATCCAGCCCCACCATCAACAAGGACTCTATGGATTGCACTTTTGTGGACTTGGACAAGCAAGTGCAAGGGATCATTATGCAAGGGTTTGTGTGGTGACATGTCATGGTCTGTGAATGTTGCATGTTTGTTGGCTGCTATATGATTAACCATTTTTTGGAAGCTCTCAGGGGTTATGTCCCTTGGGACAACTGCTTTATGAAGGGCTTGGTCAAGTGCTTATTTATGCTGTGGAGATATGCACAAGAGGCTAAACATGGAGATTTGGGCAGGCGTGTGCTTTAGCCGATCCACTAGGCTTGTCTGTGGACCTAAGGTTACATGAGGGTTGACTGGTGTAGCAGATGAGGAAGGTGCTCCTTGCAAGAAAACTCTTGTATGACGTGTGGTTACAACACATTTGTTACCTTGGTCTCTGATAGTGATGGTAGCCACATGGATATATGAAGGATTTAGGCAATTGATAGTGTTATCACTGTTGGCATAAGTATAGTTGACCTATTTTGACTATCCACCAGACCCAAAGGTTTTCCCTTTATTGTGATCATGGAATGTGTTATTGAATATCATATGATCAGTTGTTCCTTTTGTTTGGGTGTTGGTTACATCAATGACCCATGTGTCAATCAAATCTTGGATAACATGTTTCAATCGATAATAGTTGGGTGTCTTGTGTCCCTTAATTTGATGAAACTTGCAGAAGTCATTATCATTGTACCACTTTGGTTTGATTGCACCGTGTTCATATTACCTGATTTTTGGGAGAGTGATATTGTTGGGTTGTATTTGCTTTCTTCAGGATGATTTTATTGACTCTCCTAATGGTGTGAAATCTCACTTTGGGAACTAAAACCATGGTTGGCATTGAGCATGTGGTTGACTGTTTGACACAATAGCCACTTGGACAGGGGGTGGTTCAGTTTGAGTGTATGCTTGTGGAGTGGGCATCGTGGGTTGTTGGTTATGTTAGAATAGGTAGAAACCTAATCTCTCAAGAACACCTGCATGCATAACCCTATCACATGGAAGAAGTAAAGAATAGAAAAAGAAAACTCTATGGAGGCCAAAAAGATAGAGACATCATATGCACATGAAAAAAATATATTATTAACAATATATTTCAAGATGATACAATGCGTTGTGAAAACTGCTTTTCAAATACAAAGAGGTGAATCCTTATAAAAGGAATCACGAAACCCTAAAAGGGAAACACTAAGGTTAGCTTAAGCAACTAGAGTGAATAGGTGAGTTAGTAATTAGATCATAATGATTTAATTAATAACCCAAGAGACTATTACTCTAACACCCCCCCTTAAGATAAGCTTAGGGAGAAGCAAAAAACTAGGAGACTATTGCAAAGAGTAGGAAAGAAGGGTCCCGACAACAAGGCCTAATCAGGTACCCAAAATAAGAAATCTCTGTAAAGCGGGGAAATAGGAAAAACCCAGTGGGAAAAACTCTACCCCAAAAGGAGATGGACTAGATGAAGCAAACTAAGCCTCCAATCTAGGGAAAGTCCCAAAGAAAGGAACAAGAAAGAGCAAGAAGCATCTCTGAAGCATGAAGCTGCAAACATTGTCAGAAGTAATTGCTGGAACCCCCACTGAAATAGTGCATGACTAGGTAGAGAAGACAAAGTCTAAAGAGCTGATCAATCAAAAAAGTAGGAAAGAATGAGTGTCTATATAGTAGATGATCTATCTCACCGGAATGCATAGGTGCCTAGCCACTGCATTCGCCTAGTACATAGGAACAAAAATAGAATACGTAGATCACTCAACTAAACCAAGGAAGCAATAGAACCAACAGGTGACCCCCCCATAATGCTGAACAGGGAGAGGGGTGACAGGAACACTGAAATGCAATTTCAGAAACAACTGCAAGAAGAAGAATCAGTAACACCAACAGTGCAACAAAAGTACAAGCACAGGATAAAGGGTGGTGTCATCGACACACAGCATGGGCTAATGTCATGGAAGGTATGCTCACTTGACAAAGGTGGATGAGCACAAAAGGAAAAACATCATAACCCCCCATGGCACTTTATAACTGAGTGCGAGTACAAACAAACACAAGGTGCTTGAAATCTCAGATATGCAAAAGAAGGCACTTTATCTCAGTGCATTTACAGAAAAGAGAATGCTATAGAAGAGAAGCATACAATGCTCAGAAGTCAGAAAGAAGAGTGAGCCAGAAGAACAAAAGAAGAGATCGCAGGACCTGTAGAACCCAAGTAATCTGCCAGAGTGTGAAGGAGAAAGAACCTGGAACAGAATCTAGATAAAAGACCCCTGCAACTGAAAAACTCACTAAACCAGCTTTTTGATGATATCTGGTTTGCCAAAAACAAAGTCCGGATGAGCATGATATGGCTCCCGAAAGGCAAAAAATAGACATCAGACTTTAATAGTAAAAATCACTATCAAAATAGTAGAACCCAAAACCCCAACCTCCATCATCAGAAAGAGCTCGGAAAGAGCTTTCCGACGATATTAAGAAGTCAAAAAAATACCTTTGTATGCTCCAGATAGATCAAAAATAGTGAGGGAGGGTCAAAAAGCTCCAAAAAAAATTTGTTTTAAGCCCCTGGGGCTGAAAAAAAGCTAACCCCTGGGCGCATGGGGTGCGTAGGGGGCCCAAACTGGAGCTCCCGGTTGCCAATATGACCGCTGCTGGCAGTAAAAGGGGCCCGCAGGGCTAACAAACCCGCCGAGTGGGTGGAGCGGTGGTGGGCAGAGTGGAGCGGGGCCAGGAGGCAGCGGGGGCCGGGAGGTGCCGCTACTGGTGGCGGGGGCTGGAGGAGTCGGCAGAGCCCGCAGGGCCAGTGGGAGGTACAACCAGTGGGAGACGGGCTGCGATGGTGCGGCGGCAGAGCGCTAGTGGTGCCCTAACCAAAAATGCTGGCCGCATTAAAAATAACACAAAAAACATATAAAAAATAAATTTTTTTGTTTTTTCCTCAGTTTTCGTGCCTGTACGGCACTGGAAACCAAATTTTTTTTGCCTCAGAGTCAAGTTGTCCAAAATGGACAAGTTTTATATGGATTCTAGGGTTTTTGGGTGCTTTGAGCTCAATGGAGATGTCCGTTTGAGCCAAAAGTGACAAGAAACAAAGCCCACTTCTAAATCCACATAAAAACTCTGAAAAAGCTAGAAAAACCTCCATCTTCTGAAACACTTCAACAAAACACGAACAACGAGCAACAAGATGGCTCTGATACCCTGTTAGAATAGGTAGAAACCTAATCTCCCAAGAACACTTGCATGCATAATCCTGTCACATGGAAGAAGTAAAGAGCAGAAGAAGAAAACTCTATGGAGACCAAAAAGCTAGAGACATCATATGTACATGAAAATAATATATTATTAACAATATATTTCAAGATGATAGAATGCATTGTGAAAACTGCTTTTCAAATACAAAGAGGTGAATCCTTATAAAAGGAATCATGAAACCCTAAAAGGGAAACCCTAAGGTTAGCTTAAGCAAGTAGAGTGAATAGGTGAGTTAGTTATTAGATCGTAATGATTTAATTAATAACCCAATAGACTATTACTCTAACAGGTTAGCTGTAGGTGCACCTTGCAGTGACACTTTGGGTTGGGCATAGTTGACTATTTTCACATCAATGACACCATCACTGGTGACATTTTTGTTTTTTATTCCACCAATTAGCTTTGTCTATTGCAATCTTGTTTGTATTCATTTGAGAAGGATCTGCAAGGATACCTCATTTGATCAAGTTCTTCTCACAATGAACTCCTCGTTCGATGAGTTGTTTAAAGTTTAGAGCTAACTACAATTCTGTTGTGAATGACATGTATGGAATTAGATTGTCAATGAACATGACTATTAGGTCTTTCTTGGGTACATCATATGTGATTTTGTTTGTAGTATTCTTCCATCTTTGTAGGAATTTTACAAAAGACTCCATCTTTTTGTTTGATATCACAATGGTCCTTGATGCTGACCTTGCACTCCATGTTATGATGGAAGTGAGTGATTAATTTTTCAGCCAATTCACCCCAACATAGAATGCCATGAGGTAAATGTGAGAACCATTCCAATGCTGGTTCGGCTAAGCATTATGGGAATAGTCACATTAAGTATGTCTCATCATGTGCAAATTTGATGCAACTAGCAAAGAATTCTCAAATAAGCTCAATAGGGTTGGTATTGCCCCTATATTTGTCAAATTTTGGTACCGAGAAGTGAGTTGGGAATGGAGACATGTGAAAAGAGTGATCAAAGGGGTATGAGTATAAATCCTCTGTGATGTAGGATTTAGTTTGCCCTTGATTTTGCATATCTATCATTTGGGTTTGAAGGTTTTGCACTTGTTAGATCAGCATGTCTATTTGAGACTAAGGATGATTTGTGACATTATACCTCTGTGCAGTAGTAGGTATGAGTCTGCGCCTCTGCATCCCTTGAGTAGGAACATAGGACCTCATCCTTGGGACTTGATATTGATTTCCCAACACATGATTTTGATATGGGGGAACGTGAGTGGCCCAAGGTTGATTCTACCGTGTTTGTTGTTGGGGTTGGGGTTGTCGTTGCTGCTGAAGCTAGGATTGTTGCCGCTGGGGTTGGGGTTGTTGTTGATTCTGAAGCTGGGATTGTTGCTGCTGGGGTTAGGGTTGTTGTTGTTGCTAAATTTGGGATTGATGCTGCTGGGGTTGGGGTTGTTGTTACTGTTGAAGCTGGGATTGCTGCTACTGGGGCTGAGGTTGTTGTTGCCGCTGAAGCTAGGATTGTTGTTGTTGGGGTTGAGGTTATTGTTTTTGTTGAAGCTGGAATTGTTGTTTTTTGGGTTGAGGTCAGTGCTGGGTGAGAAAAGGCATAACCTTGGGTGGGCATTGACTGAAAGTCAGACCTGCAAAGATGGATCCCTATGGGAATGATGTGTTGACCCCAAGGCTAGCGGGGATTGACTGTAGTAGTGGCATGGTTGAAAAAAGGTTGCTACTTGTTGGTGGGATTGAGGGCATAGCATGAGACCTTGATTGGCTAGGCCATAAGGCCGAGGGTTGATGCATACTAGTGACCATGGGTGCACTTAGTTGGGATACTGTCATGCTTTGTGTGGAAGATGTGCTTGCTTGGTTCATGGAATTGATTTGATTGGACACAGTCTGTGTTGTTGTCACTGTTATCAAGGATGGGAAGATTTGAGATACCATAGGTTCTACTTGAGAGGGTCGAGTAGTGTTTTGACTTGTGAGAGGGTTTATGGTTGACACATTGAACTTAGTGGGGAGTTTGACTCCCTTCTTTATCAACATGGCTAAGAAATGTTTGGGGTTCCTCTCTACAAAAACACCAACCACTTGCATGGAATAGGTGTCTTGCTCTATATCTTTGAGCTCCTCTTTTGTGAAATTTTGGAACAAAGATGACCCACGGGGATTCTCAATGAATAGAGCAGGACTGGTATTTGTGAAAGGATCGTCTTCTCGCTCTATTTCTCAGGTGGGGAATCTATTGATATATGACTCATTAGGTTGAGTTTTATCTTTGACCTTGTGTAAGGCCCTCCATAAGGTGTTTGAGACATAGTGTGGTCCATATTTTGTGACTAAAACAAGTGATATAATGCAAACAGAAAAGGGTGACCTTTCTAGGAGAGTTCGAGTTATATTTGGACAAGGGTAATTCTAAGGACAGATGTTGATTTATCTTGATCTCAAAGTTTTGATGATGTAAGAATAATATTTGTCGACCTTTGCCTGGGACAAAGTCATTGATAGAGATAATGATGTTGTTTGAGACAATGGGATCAAGATATTTTGAGTCAGAACTTTCGAAATAAAAATGCTTGGACAATAATCATGCTTTCAAAGAGTGGATGATCTTTAATGTTTAGAGATTCACACAATGTTCTTCACATTTTTCTGGGATAGACATTGGTGTATGCAATGAAAATTTCTGCAGCTGCACAACAAGTCAAAACATGCAAAACACAAGATGTACCAAATACTAAAAGCATGCAAGGAACTGGAAATACAACTAAATTCTCGCTACAACCTTTGATGAGCTAAAACAAGTGCACCCAAGACTTGTTTGATTTTCTCCTAGAGATTTTGTGGGTGTGCTCTCCCAACATAATGCAATAAATTCCATTATGATGCAAGCTAGAAGATGGTGAAGGGATTGAGAACAAGTATGAGGAACTTGCCCCAAGCCTCACATGATGAAGATGCAAGATGAACTAAACTAAGACTAATTTCCATTACTTAACATGTAATATCTAGATGATCTAATGCTCAAAGAAGCTAAATAGGATGAAGACTAAGACATGCTCAATACAAATTCTCTAAAATGCAATCACTAGCTCAATTCCCTAACTAGTTGCAAAATGAGGAGTGAGGCCTCCTTTTATGGATTTGCTTATGAAAATGGAGGGCTAGGATTAAGAGGTGAAAAATGAGTGGTTGAGATTAAAGGTTAGGTAGGGTTTTGGTAGGAGTGAAGGATATTAAGAGGCAAAAGGAATGAGTGGCTAGGATTAAAAGGTTAAAGTGAGGAGTTGACTTTTCAAGGGGAGGGAATAATAATTTAAAAAAGTCACATGTGTGTGCAAGTGATTAAGGCTAAAATGGGTTTATTTACCTTTTAAGTGTGATTAGACTGAATTTAGCCAAAAGCAAGGAGAAGTAAGATTTAAATTAAATTTAATTAAATTTAAATGTGGTTTAGAAGAATTTTAGAGAAAATGGAGGGATTAAATAAATAAAATGTATTTAAAAAGAAATATGGAGGAAACATATATTAAAATAAATTTTAATATATTAGAGATAGTATTTAAATTAAATTTAAATACAAGGTGATGAATTTATTTAATAAAATTAAATAAATAGTCGAATATAACAAATATAGTTAATCTATAAGAATTAACTATATTGTTATAGGCAATATTAATTAAATTAAATAGAAATGAAAAAGGACAATTTAGGGTGTCTACATTTTGCCCCTCTTTGATGCGATGTCAAGATTGATATCACATCAAAGAAAAGAAAAAGATGCCCCAATCATGGGAGGAAATGATGACGAGGAGGTAGTAGTATGCCCCCTCAAGAGGATATCTGAGTTTGGAGAACATGAATGTGATCTCAAAATGGATAGAGTATGGAAGGAGAGGAAAAAGGCTAGGGATGAGGGCGAAAATAGGGATCAGTAGGGTCCACCACAAAGAGGTGGAGTAGGCATCCATCTCATCGATGGAAAGATGGAGCCAACCATCCATCGACAGATGGGCATCTTTGTCGGTAGAGCCACCGACGGAGCTGCTTGTCCATCGGCGGAGTTGCCCATCCATTGACGGATGGGCGTCTCTGCCGGTAGAGCCACCGGTGGAGCCACTCATCCGTCAGCGAAGCCACCCATCCTTCGATGGATGGGAGTCTCCACTGGTAGAGCTGTTGGAGGAGCCGCTCATCCGTCGGTGGAGCTGCTCGTCCGTTGACGGATGGGCGTCTCCACTGGTAGAGCCACCGACAGAGCCGCTTGTCCATCGATGGATGGGCATCTCCACCAGTAGAGCCACCCGTCCATCTATGGAGGGGCATCTCCATCGCCTGGGAGGAGGGATTGCCTACTAAGGGAGAAAAAGGGAAGATCTAAGTGAGCATACAAGTGAGAGGAGAAATGAAGAGCTATTCATCACTTGGGGGGAGACACAAAACTAGGCGAGGATGAGGGATAAAAAGAAGGCCTCACAGTGAAAAATAAAAATCTATCAAAAATGCAATGCAAATAAATTATGTAAATGTTGGAGAGAACAACCTGGATTTTGATATGGTACTTGATGATATGCACCAAGGTATAAGGAACCAAGATGACAAGGTGTCAAGTACGTGATATAAGAGATAGTGATAAAATGATCATGTAAAAAAAAATAATAACACATACAAGCAAAAAGCAAGCATGCACAACAAGCCAAAAGCAAACCAACATGTTGCCCCTGGGAAACTGAAAATTGATTGATTGATCGATTGATGATAATTGATTGAGGATGACAATGTTAACGATAAGAACAATGTACATCCAAAAGATTGGGAAGGATACATCTCATGATAATAGTTGGATTAAAAAACAATATGATCAATCGTTTACCAGCTGATTCAAATTAACATGATAATATGATTAAAGATTGATATGCTAGATTGCAGTGTTGGATTACATGTATTAGTATTGATCATGATTGATTTTTATTACAATTTTAAGAGTGTTTTTTATTTTTTAGATTTTTTTAGAATTTTTAACTTTTTAGAAATTTTAAAGATTTTTTAATTTTTTTTATGATTCTTAAAGGATTTTTAATTTTTTTTATGAATTTTTGATAAAATAGAAAAAGGGGGGGAGGGCGAAACCAAGCCTCCCATTCATGAACAAGCGGCCCTATCCCATACAAGGGGTAGCTCTGCCCTCGCACAAGGGTGGGTGCAACCACCCACTAATAGAGGGGCAGTGTAGCCGCCCGTCAGTAGACAGGTAGCTCCACCCCCATGGAAGGGCAGGCACAGTTGCCCATCTGTAGACATGTGGCTCTGCCCCCGCGTAGGGGCGGCACAACCGCTACCGATGGGTGGCTCCACCCCACTGAAGGGCGGGCGTAGCCTCCCATCTGTAGATGGGCAGCTCCACCCCCACACAGGGGTGAGCACAACCGCTCACCTGTAGACGGGCGGCTCCACCCCCGCGCAAGGGCGAGTGTAGCCGCCCATCCACCGACAAGCGGCAGAGCTGAAAATTAGTTTTTTTTTTTTGGATTTTTTCAGGATCATTTTTCTAATTTTTTGGATTTTTAGACATTTTATGATTTTTATGATTTTTCAGAAATATGAGGGTCAATTGAGAAAAAATGAATTCCGAGGCCCCTTGACCCTATCTTGGGGGTGCCGCCCCCAAACTCCTATAGAAAAATATGGGGAGAAACCGTGCTGAAAGAAAAGGGGATGAAAAGACCTCTGTGTCTGATTATGCTTCATACAACAACATGGATTAGATAGAATAGGATGTGAAGAGAAATGGATTGAATTGGATGAGAAGAAGATTGGATTAGATGATAAAGAGATTGGATTAGATGATAAAGAGATTTGATAGGCAAGATGATAAACACCAAGGACAAGCGAGAGACAAGGTATATGGAAAGACGGAGAGGTGATTTGGGTAGGAGATGGATGGAATGGATAGGTAACGGTTGGATATGGAAGACTATCAGATGGGGGATATGGAGGGAAGAGATCCAAGAACTAGGTAGAATGTCACCACACTAAAGGTAGGAAAATGAAGGATGGGCAGGTGGGGGATAAAAAAAAAGTGTAAAATGGCAAGGTGGCGTGTAAGGGATGTGAGTGAAAGACTAGAGGGTTGGGAATAGGAAGAGTAGGATCCAAGGATAGTGTTTCAAAAGATGCCCCCATACTAGAGGTGGAAGGATGAAGGATGAAGAGATGGAGGATAAAGGCTATATGTAATGTCCCCGCCAGGGAACCCATAAGGAATCAGGTCTTAAGACCAAAAATTACAACTAACAATTTTTTTTTCAAACATTACATCATTACTACTTCACATTTACATTCCTTAAGGTTCCCTTAATGAAATCATTTACTAACATATTTACATTACTTATCCAAATTGAATTTCATTTCCTTTCTTCACTTTTACATTTAGAACTTAAGAGATAGGGTAAGAAAATAACATTTTTTTTACAATTATATTCCTTACTTTATATACTAATTCCATTTCTCCTTCCTACACATTGAATAACTATTCATTACAAACTACATTTCAACTTTAGCATAATAAACATTTTTTTTCTTTCTTTTATTGCAACAAAGAAGAGATAGAAAAGATCATTCAACATTACATTGTATATTTCCAACTTTGTTCTTTCAAATAATAACCCTTGAAATCAAGCCTAGAACTATCCCTCCCAATTACATTGCTTTTCTT